>RJWJ010008988.1:0-51517 GCA_004363605.1 Indri indri | reverse complement strand
GGTGTGGAAACAGCCCAAGTGTCCATCAATACATGAGTGGATTAGTAAAATGTGGTATATGTATACCATGGAGTACTATTCAGCTTTAAGAAACAATGGTGATATAGCACCTCTTGTATACTCCTGGATAGGGTTGGAACGCATTCTACTAAGCGAAGTATCCCAAGAATGGAAAAACAAGCACCACATGTACTCATCATCAAATTGGTAGTAACTGAACAACACATAAGTGTACATATAAGAATAACATCTATTGGATGTCGGGTAGGGAGGGAGGGGGAAGGGGGAGGGGCGAGGGGGAGGAGGGAACGGATATATGCATACACAAAGGGTGCAATGCGCACCCTCCGAGAGATGGACACGCTTGGGACTGGGACTTGGGGGGAAGGGGGGGCAAGGGCATCATACGTAACCTAAACACCTGTACCCCTATAAACAACAAACAATAAAAAAAAAATACAAACTTCCACTCTTTGACAAATACCAATTTTAATTTGATTATTTATATTAAATAAGGCATTCCAACTTGCATTTCAATAGGAAATACTTTAAATACTTATAAAAAAATTTGGAAGTCCCTGTGTTTACACCTACCTGTGTCAAATTCTTTTTTCGAGTTTTTAAGAATCCAATTCCAACAGCTCAGATCTGTTTTACTATCAAAGCAGTCAACTCATTAAATATCTGACCTTTGTAGATCTCTTTGTTCATCCAACTTAATAAACAAGCCCAACTAGGTGTCTGTCTCTCTCCCTTTTCTTTATTCATGTATGCGTTTCCCTTTCTCTGCGTTATTTAAAGTATTCCCTCTAGTAGCCTCTTGTCACCAGCCTGCTGAATTTCAATCTGCTACTGAGGCTTTCATTTCTCTGGTGCAATTCCACACAGCTGTTTGCACCTTCTGGTCTCTTTTCTGGCCACTAGTTCTTTAGAGCTTCATTATTTAAGGAAGCTTCCTGAACTTACCATTATTCATTCAGCCTCTTATTCATTCAGTTCTTGTAAGCAATAAAATATTAACAGTGAAACAATATTATGATTTTAAGTAGTGAATAAAATATATTCAATCTCTAGTTTAAGAGACAATGCTACTAAAACATGATTATTGTATTATTACTCTACTAAGATTAGTATAATATTTGTAAAGAGTATTTATGATACTAAAATTATAGCATATATGTTACATGTAGTCATCTATATATGCATAGATAGATATACAGATATAATTTGATGAAGTCAAATCTTAAGAATTTTTCTTTGGATCTCTATGCAGGGGACATTTTTAAGATTGCTAACCTAAAGCTCATGAAAACTAAAAGAATTAACTTGCTTGAGATCCCAGTTTAGTGGCTAACCTGAAAAACTATAATAGACCCCAGATCAAAATTTCATTATCACCTACCTTTAGGCTAGGTAAAGTTTATGTTAATATTGAAATACATTCCCATAAAATGATTGATGGTATAAGTGTTTTTCTCTTTTCTATCTATATCATCTTTATTTTCTTTATTTGTGGTCCATTAAGTATTATAGTATTATTTCTCTTCTGTTTCTTTCATTTTATTTCATTCTTTTCTCAACTTTTGTGAGGTTATATCTCAAAAACTCCATAGCTCCTTATTTTAATAAAATTTTATATTTATTTTTAATGCTTAAAATATTTTATATTAGTGAATTTTAAACATTTCATTAACTGGCATAGATTTTATTTTTTGTTTTGGTTTAAATTTCATTTAACATATAAAAACACAGTAATTAAATCTCGTGAAAAATATGGTAGGCATCTTTTCCATGTATGAGTTAACCATAATTCAGATAATATACTCTTATAATAGAAGTGATAGGTCTTTAGTCCTACCATAGACCATGGCTTCCTTAAAGGCAAACACAGTCTCGAAAAACAAGCAGTGGTCTTAAAGTAGAGATATGCTTTAATTGAAACTGAAGTCCTATGGTTTGAATGTTTAATGCATATGTCCCCCCCAAATTCATCTGTTGAATTTCTCCCCCCTGAGGGGATAGTATTAAGAGATCAGGCCTTTGGGAGGTTATTAAATCATAGTGCGGGAGCCCTCATAAATTAGTGCCCTTATAAAAGAGGCTCAAGGGAGTCCCCTCAACCCTTCCACCATGTGAGGTTAGATTGTGAAGATGGTTGTCTGTGAGGAAACAAGCCCTCACCAGACACCAAATCTGCTGGTACCTAGATCTTGGACTTCTTAGCTTTCATAACTGTGAGAAATAAATTGTCATTGTTAATAAGCTACACAGTCTGTGTTATTTTGTGTTATCAGCCTGAATGGACTAACACATTGGTGTTCTCTATGGTTCATGAAGATTTGTCCTTGGAACCTGGTCAGAAATCTTTTCCAATGTCTATCTCCATTGTGAGGACCCATTCCATATCTGCCTTACCCTGTCTGAAAGATAATTGTGAGGTTTTAAAAAAAATCAGACAACAAAACCAACTTTTCAATCTTAGGAGGGTGCAAGAGATCATTGCCATTGTGATTTTTTGCGTAAGAAGGGCTCAATAAAAATATTAAGAATTAATTGGTTTTACAATTATTAAAAGCAATCACTAATAATTTATAAAATTATAAATTTTCTCTTTATGTAATCTCTACAAATACTTAGCTATTTTTAGAGTAACTTAATAATGCTATGAGTATGATGAATTCTCAATTTTTAATTTGTTCATTTATTCCCTCTGTAACTGGCTTCAGTGAGAATATCAGTTTTAAAAAATTGCAATGTTTGCAATTTGCCTTTATAATAGCCCTCTGACCAGGCACCACAAGCCAAGATGATTTAATTAGCAACATCCCTTTAGGAAGATCTATCCCCAGGAGAAGCTTAGCATTTGGCAAAGGTCATTTGTGAACAAGTTGATTCATTCTTGTCTCTTACAAGGGTGGTCCTTGTACCTTTCCTAACTTTCCTGTTTTTTTTCATGTTCTTTATGAAAGCTTTTATTCATTCCTATGATTCAATTTTGATTTGTATGTTTCTAATTCTCAAAATCATAGGTTTTTAGCCCTTCAGCTCACATCCACATAATTGAACTGCTGCTTGATATCTCTTCTTGGAAATGCTGCTGGCATGTTGGGAAAAAACCATCAAAAAGCAAACCTCTCATCTTGCTCTCAATGTAGGTCTTTTATTGACAGATATTTCAATGCTACCACTATATTCCTTGTGAAAATGTTAAAACTATGTAATCTTCTTTACTGCATCTCCTTCTTCTAAATTAATTGAGTTATATCACATGAATTCAACTTTTACTTTTCAAATTCATTTTCTGCTTTTTCTCCTCCAGGTCAATGCCTGGTTCAGGGCTCCATTCATTATTTCTTACATAAAGTACTTTAGTAGACTCATAATTGGTCTCTCATTTTCCTAATTCTCTCCACAAAAATTGTCCAATGTATCATTGCATTATTTATCCTTCTTCTAACTCTAAATGAGATATTATTGTTACAGGAATATATTAGGAAATATAGGGAATATATTGGAAAATTTAAAAAAAACACAAATAAGGAAAACTAAATGTCCCTTAAGCTCAACTTCCAATAGCCATAATTATCAGTTTGAAATATTCTCCAGTTTTAATGGTGTTCATTTTTTCTAAGAAATCACTTGTAATTTTTGTTCCTACCTCAAATTTAACACATCATAAGATTTTCTTGGGTCACAAATATTTCTGTAAACACAACTTTTTAATAACTGCAAATTTTTGTAACAGATACGTTATAATTTACTTGATCAATCTTTTAAAAAGGATTTTAGATATTTCCCCATCATGAATAATGTGGTCTTGAATATATTTTTGCCCTAACTTTTACCTGTACTTTGGATTATTTATTTATGACAGATTTCTAAAGTTAAAATAATGAATCAAAAGGTGGAGATGTTTTTATAAATCTTGATACATGTCTACAAATTATCAAAATTGTAATACTCCAGTGTTATATAAAAATTCCAATATTGCTTCATTCTAAATTTTAAGTCTTTAATAATTTAAGTATTGAAAATCATACCCTTCTTTAAAAATAACATTTCTTTTATCTAGATTGAACATTTGGTGATTGGTTATTTGATGCACATTTCCAATTTTCAGTGGCTCTCCTAAGTATGTCCTTTCTTTTAATTGGATTCCTTAATTTACTTTTTCTTATACTGTTCTTATAACAAACTGAGTTAGTTGTTCACTATTCCTCATTAACCTCCCTTGTTTAATTGAAGATGATCAGGTAACTCCATGTTACCTGCTTCTGTGTCTTGTTCATGCTATTTCCTATACTTCAGGTGTTTTTCTCCCCATATCTGTCAATCAAAATTTTATCTACATTTCATGATACATCATATATGCCATCTTTTTCATAAATCATTCTAGGAACTCCCCATCAGACCTTATTTATTTCTTTTTGGACATTCGTATCATTTTATGACATAAATTTATTTGCTTATGTAAAGATGTTTGCTTTGTGATGCCTTTTATCATGATTATATACTTTGTGACTTCTGTATGAGAAATATCAATATTGAAAGGCTGTTCTAATAGAAGATCTGTCCTCAAAATAAAGTGAAATAAATTTCTTTACAACCCTTCCAGTTAACTTTATGACAGTATTTACGTATTTGGGGTTTCTTTTAATCTCAAAATAAATATCTGATTTTATTTGTAGATTATCTTCCACAAGTTTTAGCAATATGCTAAGAAAGGTTATTAGTTTGGGCCTTAAAATAACTACTCTGGACAACTTAGGGGTGGAAATATTAGAACTAAAAGCAGTAATCCCATCCCCAAAGATTGTTTAATATCATGAAACCTATGGAAAGGTCATTTATTGTTTTTGTTATTTTATCTCTGGAATCATTCAGACCTTATAAAAGAGTTTCCATGAATTAAACTATCTGGCTTAAAATTTATATAGTTTTCTGATATTTTCATAGGATCCCACCTAATGAACTGAGAAAAAAGTAGGTCATTAAAGATTGTTATCTTATTCCTCAATAGACAGAATTCTAAGAAAAAAAGAGTTGGTCTCCAAATATTTAATAAAATTCTTTGGAAAGAAATACAATAGGGGTTCATTAATTTAACTTTCATTCATTCAAATATTTTTGCTAAATGCCTAAAATAATCCGGGCAATGTGCTATGGGCTGGAGATACTGAGAATAGTCAGGGTTTCTTCTCTCAAGAGGTTGCAGTCTATTGGCAGAGACTGAAAACAGTGCTATGACAGAAATTCTGTGAAGAAAGGTCCCAGAGGAGGGGTGTTAATTAGGCTGGATGGGAGCAGGGCAGAGATCAGGAAAGGCTTCCCTGGTAGAAAGATAATACTTAAACTCAATTTTATAGGCCAAGAAGGGATTAGCCAGCTGACAGTATGACCTTATTCATCCAATTATAGCTCTTTGAAACATTTAAGTCCTTCTAGATGGTTGATTTTAGCTGAAGGTCTGTGCACTACAGAGTGGAAAATCCTTAGTCAGGAATTCACAAACACGTTTGCTTTAATCAAAGTTTGGGTTTGGCCTTTAACCTTTGGAAGGGCATTGCCAAAATGATTAATTCAAGTTTCCCTTACTAGTATTTTTAATTCCTTTTGAATGCCTTTTGTTCACTGATACAAATATGGTTAAGAGCTATTTTAAAATATGAGGTTCTGTACTAGGAGATTTCTTCAAGTCCTTATGAAAATATTTCTTTTGACTTTTCATGTAGTGGAGGTTAGCTATTCCAAACTCCTGTTAATGTGAATATTTAGATCTTCTCCCATGAATCACAAATGTTCTTACAGGCATCTAGAATCTAGAACAATGAATCCTTTCCATAAGGTTTTCAATTTATTTTACCCAGGTCCATTAGGGGAATCATATCTATGGCAGCTAGAGCCTTATGAAATACATTACTTAAATAATAAGACTTGAAAGTCAAAATTACTCCTTGATCCATGGGCTGCAGAATCGATGTTGTGTTAGCAGGCATGAAGACAACATTTATCTCTTTGTACATTTCCATCAGAGTTCTTGGGTGACCAGTGCATTGTCAATGAGCAGTAATATCCTTTTATTTATTTATTTATTTGAGCACTATGTCTCAACTTTGAGCTTAAAATAGTCAGTAAATCATGCTATTAATATTAACAGATGTGCTGTCATCCGGGCTTTGCTGTTCCATTGATAAAGCACAGCTACAGTAGATTTAGCATAGTTCTCAAGTCCCCTAGGATTTTTGTAACGATAAATGAGCATTCGCTGCAACTTAATGTTACCAGCTGCATTAGCCCCTAACAAGATAATCACCCTGTTCTTTGAAACTTTGAAGCCAGACACTGACATTTCCTCTCTAGCTATGAAAGTCCTAGATGGCAACTTCTTCCAATATAAGGCTGTTTTGTCTACATTAAAAATCTGTTGTTTGTGTAGCTAATTCATCAATTGTCTTAGCTAGAGCTGCTGGATCACTTGCTGAAGATTCTTTATCAGCACTTGCTGTTTCACCTTGCACTTTCATGGCATGGAGACAGCTTCTTTCCTTAAACCTCATGTACCATCCTTGGCTAGCTCTCAACTTTTCTTCTGCAGCTTTCTCACTTCTTTCACCCTTCAGAGAATTGAAGAGAGTTAGGGCCTTGCTCTGGATTAGGCTTTTATTTAAGGGAATGTTGTGTCTGGTTTGATTTTTTATCCAGACCACTAAAATTTTCTTCATATCAGCAATAGGTTGTTTTGCTTTCTTATCATCTGTGTGTTCACTGGTGCAGCACTTTTAATTTTCTTCAAGAACCTTTACATTTACCACTCAGCTAACTATTTAGAGCAAGAGGTCTAACTTTTAGCCTGTCTCAGCTTTCAACATGCCTTCCTCACTAAGCTCAATCATTTCTAGCTTTTGATTCAAAATGAGAAACATGCAACTTTTCCTTTTACTTGAACACTTAGAGGCCATGGTAGGGTTACTAACTGGCCTAATTTTACTGTTGCTGTGTTTCAGGAAATAGGTAGACCTGAGGAGAGGGAGAGAAGCAAAAGAATGGCCAATCACTGGAGCAGGCAGAACACACCATTTATTAATGAAGTGTAGGAGTGCAGTTCGTGGTACCTCAAAATAATTACAATAGTAATATCAAAGATTACTGATCACAGATCACCATACAGATAAAATAATAATGAAAAGTTTAAAATATTGTGAAAATTACCAAAATGTGACACAGAGTCTCTAAGGGAGTACGTGCTGTTGGAAAAATGGCACCAATAGACTTGCTAAATGGAAGGTTGCCACAACCTTGAATTTATTAAAAAAAAAATATGCAATATCTGCAAAGCATTGTAAAGCAAAGTAAGATAAAAAGAGGTATGCCTATATTGTGCTACCAAAAAAAAAAAAAAAAAGGAATTGTTTTAAGCTCAGGTATCCAAGCAAAAGCAAACTTTGCTCCAAAGAAGAGTGAAAATCACTCTCCCATGGACACCGTGTATGGGTAGCAATCAAGAAAGCCCCACAAATAAGCACTCAGATAAGCAGAGAAGTAAAGTAGTTGGCAACATTTTTGGGTATAAAAAGAAACATTTGGGTGTAAAAAGAAACACTATTGTCCCTGAAAATCAGTTTGTAAAGTTTCTACTTATAGCAAGTTCATAAGCAATGTGCAAGAAAAGATCTCCTGACAGCACTTGAATAATTTGCTCCAATCTTGCAAAATAATGTAAACAATCGATACATGGAGAAAGACACCCATCCTATTCCCATACTGTCCTTCTTCTAAAGGGTAGGATTCCAAAGAACTGGCACTAATGTAGGTTGCATTTAAAAGGCTCACTAGGGAGTACGCCTGCAAGACCTACAGGAACACAGTTGGAACTTTAGGAATCGGGTTTGGAAGACAGATTGTGGAGACTTACACTATGGAGTAGGACAGATACTGGAAAACCTCTTCTCTCCCCTTCAAGCTATCTCCTTTATTAAGTTCTTTTAATGATTACCATCATGTACAGAGCAAGAATTAATGACAGCTATTAGTAGGTATATATCGTTACTTGTATAAAATAGGCAAAATGCCATTTTGAGGGGAAATAAATATTTTTTAAAAAGTTTAAGGGATTTTCTGGTCCCTTTTTTCTCACAATTTCATGGTTTTTTCCTAGAACCTATCAGTTCTATGAAAGGATGTGCCACTATCTATAATTATCTAAAAAGAACTGTCCAAATATGTAGACATTCCTTTGTCATTCTTGTTATTTGATGGAATTATTTGTAAATGCCTAAATGTTACATTATAGTCATTATCATAGAATAAACTAAAACGCGTCTATTACAAATACAGCAAGTGCAATATATGTATTAGTCATATCTATGTCAAAGGGCCTGGGATATGAAGCATATAGTGTATCTTTTTTGGTTTGGTTTTGTTTCAGTGGTTGGAAATGATGGATTTTATATAATACTGAAAGGCATAGCTCAACCTCAAATAAAGGTGTACAAAAATATATTTGAAGGAAATGACTCAATGGCCTCTTTCATATCTCAGAGTTTCCATAGCATTATTTTAAATGAAGACTTGAAAAACTCTGTACTTGCTGAAATGAACCTACCTTCACATGGCTCACTGGTAAGAAATGAATATTTGCTTTTTCCATAAACAAGGTAACATGCTTGTAAAATTTTACCTCTTCCAGATATGTATATCCAAATATTTTCAGAGTCCTGAAGTAGTCAAGATAATATATCCTTTAAAATATAAATTGTACGATTAATATTGAACTTGAAATTTGATTACAAATTTTTGATGAAGGATGCCTTCTTCAGCAACATACTGCCCCCGCTGGCAGGGCTTGTGCACTGTATCTGATAACTGAGACAAAGTCAGTGTGGCTGGATCCCTGAAAGAGGAAAGATGGTAGTTTGAGATGAAGGAGAGGGAACAGGTAATTTGAGGAGGAGGAGACAGAAGAATGATCATGAAGGGCTTTTAAATCAAATCAAGAATGTGTATTTTTCATGTTTATCTCAAGAGCAATGGCAAGGTAATCAAGGGGTTGATTTCATTACAGTCAGAAATTCTTAATCAAATAAATCTTTTGCATCTATGTAGTATTTCAAGACTTCAAGACTAGTAGCTGTCAAAAATAAAAGTTCGATATCTCTTTTGATCTCTGGATACTCTATGTGGGAATCAAGTCTGGTTTGAATAGATGGTGACCAAAAAACCCATTCTAGATTTAGGGTGGCCAAAATGTGCAATTGTAGAAAAGGAACCAATTAAAGCCAAATTATTTAGCATTATAGGTTGCAGTCAGAAACACCTGGGACCAATATCAAGCTCAAGAAGAATGAGTATGGACAAAACCAAGAAAGGATGACAAGAATGAAAATGAGACATGCCTATAAAAATATCGTTTATCTCACCTGAATGAATAATGTTTCTGGACCTCTTTCTTGATGGGGATGTTAAAGAATACATTTGCCATGTCAGTGGCCACATACCATGGACCTGATGCCATTTTAATCTGCTCTAGCAAATAGTCCATATTTGGTACAACAGTTATGGCCAGCACTGTTTCTTAGTTAAATTTGTAGTAGTCAAATCCAATCTTTGAGGATCCATTTGGTTTTTTTTAAAGGCCAAACTTCCATATTAAGTGGGAATATGATGGGAATCACCAGCTCCACATCCTACATCAGGTCTTTGAGAACAGCACTAATCTGTGACATTCTACCTGAGATGTGATACTGTTTTTGATTTACTATCCTGGCCAGGGTGGGGAGAGAGGTAGAGAGCAATTCAGACACTTCCACTTGATCTGCTTTACTGTGATAGCTCTTACCACACTGGCCAAGAAACCAATGTGGGGGTTCTACCAGCTATCAAATATCCATTTAAATTATATACGTAGGGACCATGCAAATCACCACAGGGTGGGTCTATGGACCCCAGTGAGCCACTGTGAACCATACCTGAACCCAAGCTTTATTTTTTAGACATTTTGCATGTTTTCCCACTGTAACAGGTGGCCACGATGACATTTTATGTACCAAGGTTTGAATGTCACTATTTCAAATTTTAGAGCTCCATTTCTTCACTTCTTTCCAATCAGGGCCATAGCCTTAGCATAAGTTACCAAAATACTTGCTGGGTTCAAAACTGTTATAGCAGAACTCCAGAAAATATGAAAATATATAAATATACGTATAGTATTTATACGTATATATATACGTATATATATATTTATATATATATATATGTAAGTATGAAGCAAAATCCTCAGATATTTCTGCCCTCTAACTGTAAAAGATGAGATTTACTTTATATGCTACCAAGGAACACTTGGATTAGATAATTCATCTTAAAATGGTGATTGATTTTCCTCACTTTTTACTGTTTTCCTCTAGTGCATTCCTACCTCCCAGCAAGTCATCCTATGCCATGATTCTTGTAATCACTCATCCCACAACATCTCAAAAGTCTGAGATATTGTACCTTCCAGTGCATTCTCTACCACCAGCACCTCGTGCCTGTTCAACACCATTAAACCTTTATCAGTTGTACTGATACAACATGTCAGGGACTATCAGTACTCCAGTGATGGATTCTTATTGCTAGCTGGCTGGCAGGCAGTTCAGCTCTAAATCTCATTTTTTCCTACTTTAATAGAATCTTTTGAAAAAATAAAAAGATAGAAATAAAGGCAGGCAATTTTAACTGTCAGCG
Organism: Indri indri; assembly: GCA_004363605.1. Taxonomy (NCBI): domain Eukaryota; kingdom Metazoa; phylum Chordata; class Mammalia; order Primates; family Indriidae; genus Indri; species Indri indri. The sequence continues at coordinate 40,798 of RJWJ010008988.1, read as the reverse complement.
ACTGAATGGTTTTTGCTGTTGTTTAGGTTTGCAGAAAGACAAGTATTGGGTTAGTGACTAAAATTTATTTTAGATTGCTTAAAAATTTAAATGATTCTTGCCAAGTCTGTCCCCTGTAGAAATTACGAGTTAGTTGTAGTTATAAAACATGTTGTTACTCTTTTCTTAATTTTAGAAACTTGACTTTTTGTGTATTTATTTAATGGACCTTTTTCAAATAAAAATATTACTGCTTCCAAAAATTTGTGCCTAGGAGAGTTTTGTGGTTTTGCACGAATAAATAAGGGTTATATTTTTCTTCTTCTTTTATTTGGCTTTTTTGTTATTATTTGCTTTTTTATTGTGATGTAACAGCGAACCAAACTACTAAGAGGGAGAAAAAATTAATAACATCTTCACTGTTTGTTCAATTTAACCCTAATAGTTTTGTAACAAGTGGGCATCACCTGAATATAATGAAAAACATATAGTCTAAGGTCGAAATTTATTTTTCATGAGATAATTTACGGTTCTGAGTAAACATTGTTAGAGTTACAAACATCTGCCTTACTTACTCCCTGCTATAGACCTAAACTAGAGAAAAAAATTAGTGTAGTATATAAATGTATAGCAAAATTTGTTTTGCTTTTTTTTGATAATAGATTTATACATTAAGGCCAAAAGCTTTTTCATTCGAGTGTCTTAAATAAGAAAAGAGACAAAAATTACATATTCATTTACATGATTACCAACTTTTTTTTTTTTTCTTTTTTTTTAGCGGGCGGGCGGGAGGACACGCAGCGGGGGCGGGGCCTACATGATTACCAACTTAATACTTCTAAGTAGTTTTAAAATCTTTAACTCATTTTATTTTTTCTAATTAATCTTACAATTTTTGAAGTTACAATCATAAATAGCTTCAAATTTCTTAGAGACATCTCAGTGTAAGTACAGTGTTACATGGCAAAATACATACATGCACACATACACAATACTCTCCTATATTTTGTATTTATATACTCCTGTATTGAATACATATTTCTGTGCTGCAATAAAATATATTTCATTAAAATACATTCTTGATATTATAAAATTTAGCAACATTATAAGAACAAATTATTATGTTGAAGGTCCTCAATAATTATTAAAAGAACTTCCTAGTTTATTAATAGAACTTTTCTTTGAAATGCAAACATTTTGAAGCTATGTGGAAAAATTCATTTGAGAAGAATATGTATTCTACAAGCTGGAGAATGCCCAGTGGAGGCAACATTATAAAATAGCTTTATTTTTTTTTTTTTCACACCAAGGTTTTCAAACAAGTAGTGCAATATCTTTCTTCTATGCTCCCTGGATGAAATCTGAATCAGATCCTCGGTATTAACAAATAGTCTTGTTTTTGTACTCTTAAAAATTCCAGTCCTGTCTTTATATTAAATTTTCAATCTGTCATGCTTGCCAGCTCTGTGTGTGCCTTATGGTGCCATAAAATCCTGTAGTGGAGAGAGAGGTTAAATCAGTTTATTTCCCCTTTCTTACTTTACATACTCTTCTACTTACTAGCTCCTTTTTCTGGCTCTTCTCAGGCAAGATCAGGAAGGGAGGGAGAGTGGGAATTAAAGATAAAATGCTATGGGGACCTTCTATGATTGGATGTCCAAATTAGGCTCTTTTTCTCAGTCTTTTGTGTGTTGTTCCTCCTGTAATTCCCTGATGGGGTGTTGCCTCCTGTAGGGGGCTATTTAATACCACACCCTTGGTCCATGGTTTCAGGCAGTGTTGACCACAAGGATTTTTGGGTCAACTCACATTTCCAGGAGGTTCTCTAGACTTATTCCCTTTTCAGAGAGTTTATGTTGGCTACTTTTTGTGGGTCCACCTGACTAATGGGGGAGGGAGAGCCTCAAATTTACTCCACAAAATTTCTGTCTTCTCATTTGAGGCCAGGGGTCAGAGGGAGTGGAGGAGGGAGAAAACCTCAGGAGTGTGACACCTGTGAAGAAGAAGTTTTCTTTTAATCTTTGCTGTCAACTTCCTGATCTCAGTTTTCAAGAGGATATTGAATTTAAGGTTTAAGAAGTTTATACTTATTTGAGACACTACTTGAAATTATGGATGGACTTTGACTTATACCCACAATAGCATTTAACACAATAATTAATACATGGAAGACTTTTGAATGGATAACAATAAAAGTATCTGGCAGTGTCTGTCTTACATGAAGAAGGAAGAATAATAATGTGGTCACTGCTGTGGTTTAAGAGTGAGATTATGAAAGCATGAAACACACAGTGGTTTGTTCATTGATATATGGTTTCTTCCACTAGAGAAAGAATACATCTTTTCATAGGGCAGTTGAATAGTAATTTCGTCTTTAGATCCAGAATAAAACTAGATCAATAATTTCAAACAAGGACAAATTCCAACTAATTTTAAGTTCTGGGTCAAGAATATTGGAATATCTTGGAAGAGTAAAGGCAAAGTCATGTTTAATAAGGACAAAGAATATATATTTAAGGTATCTCGTTCCTCTTCCTCCAGATTCCTGATGATGCGTGCTACTGATGTTTTGTGTATGCTGTTCCCTAGGCTCAGTTCCCCTTATTTGTTTATCGCCTCTCCATATCCAGGATTCTTCACGGATTCTTTCCAAGTCTGGTCTTCCATTGATTCCCTCCATCTCTTATCTCATTTATTCCTGGACTTTTAAATGGTTCTCTGCTACTTTTAAATGTTAGTCTCCCCTGACTCCTATCCCAACCCCAATGTAAAAATGACTTCCTTGAAGTCAAGGAGCTTATTTTTTTCTGATGCCTAGTAAGAGTATGCTAGGAACTTTGAAGATGTTCCATAAGAGTAAATTAAATTAAACTAGTTTAATTTAATTAGACAGAGCCTTCAAAATATCAAAGATGAACCGTGAAATGAGTTTTGATTCAACTAAATTGCAAATGATAGAGGATTGAATCCACATTGATTCAAAGCTGTGTTTTTATATATTACATTTATTTTATCCAAATTGACATGTTTAAAATATATGCAATTATATTGTACTTAAAATCAAATGTAAATATTAGAATATTTAAGAGCTCAAAACTAAAATGTCAGTCAGGAAATACTTTTGCTCTGACAATGAAATTGGAACATAATATCTAATCATCTCTCTAGTCATTTTAAAAGTTAATATAGATAACTTGTGATATATTTATAATGTGAGGGTATTTCTTATTATTACTACATATAGCAGCCCATTGTTTTCACAGAGAGTTAAAATGTGTGGTGCAATTGAAAATAAACACCAGATCATAGCAAAGTTACTCCTATTTATAAATAAATTAGAGAAAGAGTAAAAATTGTCCTATGTATAAAATGTTTTTACAGCTCTTCTATTATAAAAGCAATAAAGGAGAGATGTTTATTGGTATATATTATGTCTGCTCACCAATGATTTTGAAAAAACATCATAAAATAAAAGGACTTCGCATATAAACATTAACTTAGATATATTTCATTTCAAAAACATACACTTAAAAAGAATTAAAGCTTCCAATCATTTTCTTATATCTTCCTCCATTTTTAATTTTTTTAAGACTGTTTCTCACTTGACTATTTTTGAAGACACCAAAATATATTCAAGGTTCCTGTTTATCTTACAGTTCTAGGTATTGGATTTATAAACCTTAAATAATTTTAACTTTATATAGGGTTAAAAATAAGTGTTAAATTTGAAGATAGGGCAACAAATGTGGTTTCTGGTTTATATGTGATTACATGCCCCCCATTTCATTGTATGCTCATTTTGCTCTCAAGATTTTTGTCTTATTGCTTATTTATAAGAGCTTTGAGTATAATAGTGGCTTAACTTATTTTCTATTACATGTATTGCAAATATTATCTTCCAGTATAATATATTGTTAATGTTTTACTTTATGGCTCTTTTATCTTTATAGTATGTCAATTTTATGTAGTCAAATATATTTATTTCTACCTTTAAGGCATCTGAATTTCTCTGTCACCATGATTTTATAAAAATATGTTTTAAAAAAATTTAATCTATGCTTTTATTGATTTTATCTTTACATTTAGAGCTTTTGAAAATCTGAAATATTCATGTTCTTTGCAATGTAACTGTAGTTTTTCAATTGTGTGTCCTATTGATCCAATGCTACCACTAAATTTCTAAATATTTTTAATTTCAGTTTTGAATTCCTCTTTGAATTGGAAATTATTCTATAAAAGATAGGTGTTTAAATGTTGGTTGCATCTTTAAATTTCTCTCTATCACTACACATGTTTTTCTCTGCTTCATGTGTCAAATTCTGAAAATTTTCAATTAAATCGGTCCACATGAGATTGTGATTTAATGAAATTATACTTATTGTTTTAAAGGTTTTTGCCTTAATAATTTAATACTCTTGAAATGATCATGTTTAAAATTTTCTTTTCTCCCAAGTATTTTTTAGATGATTTATAATTTATATTTATCTTGCTAATGTTTGCTTTCCTATAAACGGCAGTATTTATGATGAGGAAACTAATGTTAATAATTACTGAGTGCTTACCATATGCCAGGTTCATTTAAAGTCTAGCAGAATCTTGGACTGATGTCTCATATCCTTTGGTGTACTTTACTTTAGTGCCTATTTCATTTTCATGAAGTTTTCCAGAACTACTGCCTTAAGACTACAGTTCCTTTAGTTTTCTGTTGTGTTGTTTTTTGCAATTGCCTTGGGATATTTTACTATTTTAATTTTAAATGTTACTAACAAACACAAAATGATGAAAAGATGAGGCAAGACTTCTCTGTAATTTTTGCTCTGGCAGGACTGTTTTGTGATTTTTCCATTGCTTCTATAATAAGCTTATTTATACTTTCTCATTTCCCACATCATAATTTCCATTGTCTCTTCCTGTAATTTCCATTGGGGTGAGAAGCTTTTGAGTTCACAAAACCCAGAATGGATGATGCCAATAACTGTCAGCTTTTTTGACATCAGCATAAGCTTTGAGAATAATCTGTAACTTTTTGAATATAGAACGTTTTTTTTTCTTCTTACAATTGAAAACCATTTCATGAAACTCAGAGAATTTGGTCTTAACTTTTGAGTCAGTTAAGAGAGTTTTATATTTGTGTAATCTGAAAGCCTACCAATAATGGTTTAAACATTAGGTTATTTACTATCTAGAAAGTCTAGAGAGAGATGACTTAAGAATTTGATTAATTTAGGGCCACAACAATGTCAGTGGGGCACAGAAGCACCCCCAGCTTTCCATCCTATCCTTTGAATACTAGATTTCTTCCTTTGAATACTAGATTTGCCACTCAATTTTTGATATTCTTCCAGGCATGAGGTGAGGGGTGTTTTATCATCATGTTCCCTTTTATCAGTGAAGGGACTATTCCCACAAAATCTACAGAAGGCACAGATTCCCACTTTCGTCTCATTGATCAGACTGGGTTGCATGTCTACCTTTCAACCCAAAATTGACAGAGGTGAATATGATCACCATTATTAGTTTAGAGCAATGAAGATTGAGTCCCAAGGAATAGGTACATAACCTCTGGACACTTTGCAGCCTGATTGATGTCTGAACCAAATCAGGCCTCTGTTAACAAGCAAGGTAGGAATAAAGAAGTGCTGTTGAGTAGATGAATACATTTCTGTCATGAAATCCTCAGGAGTTCCTTGACATTATGCCAGACAATCATTCTGCGGATCCATAAAGCTCATTATGAAAACATGACCCTTAAGACCATTAGTGAAATTTCAGTTCCCTAGTTCTTGTGGTATTGTTTTCCTAATATTTTGAGTGTTGAATATGACTGGCACTTTAGTAATATGACAATCTTTCTTAAAAATTGGATTGACTACTTCTGTCTAGGTACCATGTAGCATTTATTCTTTACAAATGCTGTGGTACTACTCAGAGTCACATGACCATGCATATATTCCATCACATTATTTTTCTGATTTTATTCTTTAGTCATTTTAGGGCCACCATGAGCATTAGGAAGTTTGGATTAGAATACTTCATCCCTCCAACACTGGTTGGCTCTCAGGTACCCGTCTCTTTCATGAAGAGAAACTCTTCCGTATTTATCTTTTTTTATATTTTAATATTATACTTCTGAGCAAACTTTCTCTGAAGAAAGTATTTCTTTTGAGGTGGTGGATGTGCGTAGATTTTAAAACCATCAGTGTGGAATCCATCTTGACTACCATATCTGAGAGGGAGACTCATGTATTCCCACATAAATTGATAATAACTTGAGTGTTTTGCGTGGAACAACAAATATATAAAGATTTAAATTAGCATAAGTCCCTGGTGGCCCTTCTAACATGCGTTTGTATTTTTTCCATGCTGTTATAACTGAAGTTTTATTCATTGTTATGAAAAATATGATTTAATTGTCTTGAAGATGTACTAAATCTTATGTAGGAAAAAGGAAGAAGCTCTTTAATTTTTAGGTTTACCTAAATGAGAAACAAAGGTACTTTCCCTTCATAGTCAACTCTATGGAATTTGTTGACTGACATCAAATAATGATAATTGACTTTTAATATTTTGTTATTACAGTGAGAGTTTTAACATTCAAAATCAATTATGTTTCCATTTCAATGCTTATTTTATATGAAGAAAGACAGTTTCATATCTAGACTCTGTAAACTTTATAAACAGAGTAGCAATTACTTATTTTATAATACTTAGAGAATAAGTTTATGGAAACACAATTTATTCTTCACTGGTATTTTATAATAATGTAGTTAGTTCAACACACCTTAAATAAGCACTCACTTTGTGCCTCACTGCTGAGTACTGGGGAAGCAAAACATAAATGGGACATTGCCCCTGTTTTCAAATTTAAAAGCTAGTGTGCACTATTTATAAAGCTCTGATAGATATTGTGGGAAATCTGATACTCAGAGGAATTTTTTTTCTTGCCATAAAATTAGGGGTTCAAAGTATGGACACATACACATTAAATGGCAATATGAGATAGTTTCTATTGAAATGCTAAATAACTGAGACAAAAAGTGCTATAAGATGTCAGAGGCAGGATGGGTGAGTGGCCAAATAATGCCAGTCAAGACAGGGAGCTTGTGGGGAGCTTTAAAGGAAAAGTAGGATTTGATTATGCAAAAAAGAGGGAAGGCACATAAAGTTACTGTGAAGAATTGTGTTTTAAGCAATTATTTAGAAATGAAAATGAGCAAATGTCCTATATCTGTATGTATGAAGTTTGGGAAATTCAATGGGAAATGAATAAAAGGCAGATCTAGAAATGGAGGAGAGAAGGAAAAAAGAAAGTAGAAATGTTGGTCTAGGCCGGATTCACAAAGGGCAGTTTAAGCAAAAAGCTGAACAGCTAAGGCAATAGAAAGTTTGAGTATCTTCTTTCTCCCTCTCCTCACTCACCAGGGCCACTGCCCATCTTTCTCTGCTTCGCTCTTTACCCCAAGGCTGGCCTGTAGGATTACATCCAAGGGCTTTTATGTCTTCTGGCTTCCAGCTGGAGTCAGCCCTTGGAGAGCACCAGTGGGAAGCCGGAAAGACGTTGGAGAGTGGAAGTCAGAGTGTTTCCTCCCTGGCTCCCTCTCTGCAGTGTCACTGGCTGAGTCTTACACAAAAGGTCATAGCTCCTATCAGCAGGCCTTCCCCATACAGCCTTCTCAGCCTTAAGGTTCCAGAAAACACCTTCCTCTTTCTTGTCCATCTCTTTTCCCTACATACTCAATAATTAGTCCTTTCATTACATACTTCTTACAGTGCGCAAGTGCAAAGAGGGTCTCAAATTACCTATATCTTTGTTAAAGTGAAATTCATTAGTATCAGCCTTATACATGCATATCTATACTGAGAAAAGTATTCAGTTGATGTGAATCCACTACACTAGAGCCAAAAATGAGAGAGGGAAGAGAGATTGATACTATTTGGATGTGTGCAGCAGACCACGCAGCACTTGCGCACTATGAGAAGAATGTAATGAAGGGATGAATTATTAACTTGTGGAGACCCAAAGAGCCAAGGGACAATCTGTGGTCTGGGGAAAGGATGGCATGGGAGGTTGAGAAAGGGCCACAGGAAACACGATGTAGAAAGAACAGGAAATAAACTCTTTTTATGTTAAAAATTTACTGAGTAGTTAAAATTTATATTTATGGTAGATGACCTGATTAAATTATACTGTTAAAGAAAGTAGAGCTAAGCCGTAAAAGGAGAAGAAATGATTACAGTTATTTGAGGAAAGGGATCAGAAAAATAAAGATAAAGCCATTTGAAATAATTCGTACCTGTCATTTATATTAATGCATAGATTTGAGAATCTTAAAGTTTTGAAAAATCTGTAAATGCAATCCATTTTTAAAAAATAATGAATGCTAAAATAAATATGTTATAATTTTTTGTCATCCAATAGCTATCTTTCCCTCAATCTTACATAGTTGACGCAGAGCAAGTACATAAGTACATATACAGGTAACAGAGAAAGAAAATTGAGTCAGCTAAGGCTCTGTAGACAGACTGCCTAACTTCCAACATTGACTCTGCCACTGTCTATGTGGTGTTGAAAAACTTACTTAGCCTTCTGTGTCTTATTTTTGTCATTTTTAAAGCAGCGGCAGTAACGAACCTACTTCCTAGGGTTATGGTGAGGATTCAGTGAGTTAATATTTGTAGAATCCTGAGCATGGTGCCTAACATGTAGAAAACATTTTATGTTTTTATTAAATAAATAAGATAAAATAGGCTGATGTTGTAAGATTAATGTATATATAAAATACATCTTATAATACAATTGACAACTACAAAAAAAATTTAAATTAAAATACCTGTACTCATGTTGAAGTGAAAAAAAGAAACCATTATTTGAACAACCACATAATTTTGCAGAACGTATGTAAATTTTGAATCTAAATATCCTGGATGGGCCTCTCACTGACTGGCTGTGGGAACTTGGGCAGTTAATGAACTTCACCTAGTCCCAGATTTCTGTGAAGACTGACAGTGGGGAAGTGTCTGGCTGCTGCAAATGTTCCACATTTGCCAAGAGTTTGTTTCTTTTTTGACAAATCCATCCTTTCCTGTCCTCTTTGCGCCATGAGTTTTGAATACCAACATTCTCCCTCCTCATTTCTAACGATCAGTCTGGGGTAAAAAAATATGTTTTTTTTTTTTTTTTTTGTAATTTGGTTCTATACAGCCATTTTTTTCTCCACTAGCACCATAAATCTTTAGTTTTCCTCTGACATTCTTGACAGTTTCTGAAAACACACAGTAATAAATGGTTCGAAGGTGGCTATTTTACTAGACATTCTTTCATCAGATTGTCTTGTATATTGTACTGTTTTCCTCCAGAATTAGTTGACTTTTTTCCACTTGTTCATGCTACAAACAACCTCAATGTTTTGGTCAAATGCACTTTGGAATTTCAGTTCACCCCCAAGTTATTTGTAATAGTGAATTCTGACCATAACATTTCCTACTTTGAAAGCATTTGAAATCAAACCACCAATTATTTGAAATCTGTACAGATAGACTATGTATAGGCCTAGATATTCTATAAAGACTAAGCACCATTGTTTTCCTATGGGCCTATGTTTGACCATGAAAAGAATATTCTTTATAGATTAGTTACTTCTACAGGTTTGCAGATGTCAGTTAGATTATCACAGGCCTGTATTGTGTTTTTCTTTCTGACTCGTTGATAACAGAAAATCCAATTACACTTAGCCATGGTTCAAGAACTAAAGTTTGTCTTTAATCAGTTTCTTATTAGAATATAGCATAAATAATGGCTAAACAGCATGTTTTTATTAAATTATTAAAACATAAAAATCTAGAAGCAGAATATCAAAAACAGATTGAGTTTTGGGACAGACTTCTCCCCGTAAAAGCACTACTTTTTAATTACAAATTTAATTATTTTTATTTTCTGATGTGATAGTTAATTTTATGTGTCACTTTTTTAAAATTTTTTTTTATTTCAACATATTACAGAGTTACAAATGTTTAGGCTACATATATTGCATTTCCTCCACCAGAATCAGAGCTTCAAGGATGTCCATCCCCCAGATGGTGCACACCGCACCCATTAGGTGTGTATATATCCATCCTCTCCTCCCCCTTCCCATCTGCCCAACACCTGATGAATATTATTACTATATGTGCACTTAAGTGTTGATCAGTTAATACCAATTTGTTGGTGAGTACATGTGGTGCTTGTTTTCCCATTCTTGGGGTATTTCACTCAGTAGAATGGGCTCCAGCTCTATCCAGGATAATACAAGAGGTGCTAGATCACCATCGTTTTTTGTGGCTGAGTAGAACTCCAGGCTATACATATACCACATTTTGTTAATCCACTCCATGTATTGATGGGCACTCGGGTTGTTTTCACATCTTTGCAATTGTGAATTGTGCTGCTATAAACATTCTAGTGCAGATGTCTTTTTTATAGAATGTCTTTTGTTCTTTTGGGTATATGCCCAGTAATGGGATTGCTGGAGTAAATGGTAGTTCTAGTTGTATCTCTTTGAAGTATCTCCATACTACTTTCCACAGAGGTTGCACTAGTTTGCAGTCCCACCAGCAGTGTAAGAGTTTTCCTATCTCTCCACATTCACGCCAACATTTATTGTTTTGGGACTTTTTGATAAAGGCCATTCTCACTGGAGATAAGTGATATCTCATTGTAGTTTTGATTTGCATTTCAAATATTTTAAAGGATCATGGGGCAGAATTTCTTTATGATATCGTGATCGCAGAAACTTTTACAATAAGAGAATTCTAGAAGTAAACTATAAGGATATTTGTTTAAAATCAAGAACCATTTATTCCTCCCAAGACACCCTAAGTAAATGAAAAGAGAAGGCACACATTGGGTGAAGATATTTGCAACATACATAATTGGGAAAGGATTAGTATCTGGAATATATAATAATCTACAAATAAAAAAAAAGAAAAACTACAAATATATATAAATTGGTCTTTTATAGAACAAAAACTATAAATTAAGGAATTGGCAAATGAAATGATGTTCAATCAGTTTAGCAATCAAGGAAATGTACCATAAATAATTTGTACATTTTAAAATAAATCTACACGAAACCAAAAAGTACAATAAATAATATTTCTTATCACCAAATTGGCAAAGATTAAAAATATTAGACAATATTAAAGATATTAGAATTTTGGAGAGTTTGTGAAGAAATAGACGTTGCATGTTTTTATACTGCTTGTAGGAGTATAAGTTAGAATTTGCATTTTGGAAAACAGTTTTGTATTAGATGTTCAAGTACTAGCACAGCCTATAGCATAGAAATTGTATTCTTAGGCACATATTTTAGAGAAACCTTTGTATTTGAAATGAAGAGACATGTACAATAATGCTTGTGTCATCATCGTTTTATAGCTAAATACTGATAAAAACACAAATGTTCAACAAAACAAATAATTTGAGTATGGTCATCCAGTAATAAAAAGATGAATGGACTACATTACGTGGTTGCATTTCAAAAACTTAATATTTGGCAAAAACACAGATTAATGTTTACTCATACAGCATGTAGAAATAGGTAAAACTATTCCATATTTTTTTAGGGTTGCATACAATTATGCTAAAATAAAGTTAAATAAATAATATCCTAATAATTAGGATAATGGCTACTTTTATCTAAATAGGAGAAACTAGGTCTCCTTAGCCAGAGAGTGTGCACACAGAAGTTCATCTTATCATCATTTTTATATGCTTCCTATATTGACAAGTGTTAAATATCGTTAAAAAGATATAGCTCTTTAATGGTAAATATAGAAAAAGCCAAAATACAATTCAAAGTGCTCATTTTAACGATCAGCAAAAAAGGAATTGTTGCATTTGGCTTTCTGCTATTTTGTTAGGTATTTTTGCATCTATGTTCATCAGTGATATTGGCCTGTAGTTTTCCTTTTAGTCTGCGTTCTTTTTTGGTTTTGGTATCAGGGTAAACAAGGCATGAGTTTGGAACTATTTCCTCCTCTTGAATTTTTTTGAAGAGTTTGAGTAGAATTGGTATTAGTTCTTGATTTAAATGTTTGGTAGAATTCAGCAGTGAAAGCATCAGGTTGTGGGCTTTTCTTTGATGGGAGGCTTTTTGTTACAGCTTTGATCTTGTTACCCATTATTGGTTTGTTGAGATATTCTATTTCTTCATAGTTCAATCTTGGTAGGTTGCATGTGTCCAGGAATTTATCCATTTCTTCTAGGTTTTCCAATTTGTTGGTATATAGATGTTTTAATAGTCTCTAATGATTCTTTGTACTTCTGTGGTATCAGTTGTTATGTCCCTTTTTTGTTTCTGATTTTATTTATTTGGATATTCTTTCTTTTTTTTCTTAGTGTAGCTGAAGGTTTGTTGATTTTGTTTATCTTTTCAAGGAACAAACTTTTCATTTCATTGATCTTCTGTATTTTTGTTAGCTTCTATTTAATTTATTATATTTCTGATCTTATCATTGTTATTTATTTCCTTCTACTAATTTTGTATTTGGTTTGTTCTTGCTTTTCTAATTCCTCAAGGAGCATTATTAGGTTGTTTATTTGAAGTCTTTCAACTTTTTTGATGTATGCTTTGATTGCTATAAACTTACCTCTGCACTGCTTTTACTGTATACCATAGATTTTGGTATGTTGTATTTCTATTTTCATTCGTTTCAAGAAATTTTTTAATTTCCTTCTTAATTTATTTCTTGATTGTTTGTTAAGGAGCATGTTGTTTCATTTCCAAGTGTTTTTGTAGTTTTCAAGGTTCCTTGTGTTATTAATTGAATGCTTTTTATCAAAAAGATGAGATAATGTTTTTTCCCATTCTGTGGGCTGTCTATTCACTCTAATGATAGTTTCCTTGACAGTGCAGAAGCTTTTTAATTTGATTAGATCCCACTTATTTATTTTTGTTGCTGCAGTGATTGCTTTGGGGTTCTTCTTCAAGAATTCCTTGCCTAGGCCGATGTCTGAAAGGGTCTTCCCAACATCTTCTTTTAGAATTCTTAAGGTTTAACGCCTTAGGTTTAAGTCTGTTATCCATCTTGAATTGATTTTTGTGAAAGGTGAGAGGTGGGGATCCAGTTTCATTCTTCTGCATGTAGCTATCCAGTTTTCCCAGCACCATTTATTGAAAAGAGATTCTTTTCCCCAGTGTATGTTTTTGCCAGCTTTGCCAAAGATTAGATTACCATATGCAGATGGTTTCATCTCTGGATTCTCAGTCCTGTTCCAGAGGTCAATGTTCTTGTGCCAGTACCAAGCTATTTTAGTTACTATAGCCTAGTAGTACAGCTTGAAGTCTGGTAGACCAATACCTCCCAGTTTGTTCTTTTTACCTAAAATTGCTTTGGCTATACGAGGTCTTTTCTGGTTCCATACAAAGTGTAGAATTATTTTTTCCCTCTACACATCTGATAAAGGGCTGATAAACAGAATCTATCTAGAATTCACAAAAATCAACAAGAAAAAATCAAACAACCCCATCAACAAATGGGCAAAGGAAATGAACAGAAACTTTTCAAAAGAAGACAGAATAATGGCCAGGAAACATATAAAAAAATGCTCAACATCTCTAATCATTAGAGAAATGCAAATCAAAACCACAATGAGATATCACCTAACCCCAGTGAGATTGGCCTCTATCAAAAAATCCCAAAACATCAAATGCTGTCGAGGATGTGGAGAGACAGAAACACTCTTACACTGCTGGTGGGACTGCAAATTAGTGCAACCTCTGTGGAAAAGAATTTGGAGATACCTCAGAGAGCTAAAAATAGAAATACCATTTGATCCAGCAATAGCACTATTAGGCATCTACCCAAAAGAGCACAAAACATTCCATGATAAAGACATCTGCACCCGAATGTTAATGGCAGCACAATTCGCTATTGCAAGGATGTGGAAACAACCCAAGTGCCCGTCAATCCATGAGTGGATTATTAAAATTTGGTATATGTATACAATGGAATATTACTCAATCATAAGAAATGGCAGTGATCTAGAACCTCTTATACTTTCCTGGATTAAATGTAAGCCCATTATCCAAAGGGAGGCACCACAAGATTGGAAGAATGGGCTCCACTTGTACTCGCCATCAAATTGGTACTAACTGATCAACACTTGGGTGATCACATGGCAGAAATACTCGCCAGGGATTAGGGGGATGGGGGGGGAGTAAATCCACAACTAAAGGACACGGGGAGCACTGTAGGGGGGAAGGGCATGCCTTTAGCCCACACTTGGGTGAGGCAAAGACATAAAGTGTAACCATAATGTTTGTACCCTCACAATACCCTGAAATTTAAAAAAAAAAATTGTTTGAAAAAAAAAAGATGATATAACAGATGTCGGCAAGGATGTGAAGAAAGAGGAACCCTCATACATTATTGGTGGTAATGTAAATTAGTATACCCGCTATGAACAAGAGCATGGAAGTTCCTCAAAAAACTGAAAAAGAACTACCATATAATCCAGCAATTTCACTACTGGGTATATATGTAAAAGAAAGAAAATCAATATATTGATGAGGTATCTTCAGTCCCATGTTTATTACAGCACTATTCACAATAACCGAGATATGGAATCAACTTAAGTGCCCATTAGTGGATGAATGGATAATGAAAATGTGGTATATTAACACAAAATGGAATATTATTCATCCATAAAAAAATAAAATCTTGTCATTTGTAGCAACATGGAACTGGAGGTCATTATGTTAGGAGAAATAAGCCAAGCACAGAAAGACAAATATTGCATGTTGTCACTCATGCAGGAGCTATGGATCTCATAAAGATAGAGATTAGGTGGGTGGTTACCAGAGGCCAGGAAGGTAGAGGATAAGGCAGATGAAGAAAGATTGATCAATGGGTATGAATATACACTTAAATAGAAAAAATAAGACCTGGTGTTGATAGATCAGTAGGATGACTTTAGTTAACATTAATAGATTGTGCATTTCAAAATCTCAATAGCTAGAAGAGAATAATTTGAATGTTCTCAACATAAAGAAAGGAAAAATATATAAGGTGATGGATATTCCAATTATCCTGATTTAATTATATGAATATATAAAATTATCACATGTACCTCCAAAATATGTGCATATAATGCACATCAATAAATAGATAAATGTCAAATCGAAAAAATGTAAATATTAAATTATTTTAACATTGAACTTAGGCTGCAGAGTTATTTCATTTTATATCTAAGCTCATTCAACTAAATCTTCTTTATAAGAAAACATTAAACTCAGATTAAATGGATATATGAGCCATTGAATTTAGTGTTATGGGGGGATGGGGGGAAAATGTTTTATTTTGAGTATGTCAAGAGCAATGTTTCTGGTTCATTAAAAAAGAAAAATTCTGCTATATAAAGCTACCAAACATTATCATCTTTTACATAAAATTCAAATTACATCAGAGCAATCAATTTACAAATGGATAAACCATGTAACAAATGAGTCATGTTAATCTATTAAGGCATTTTAGATTTTATAACTGCAATAGTTAATGAACATGTGGTGAGCACTTGTGTATGAAGACATATAAAGTATGCATTTAACATATGCTCCATTAACTTTTTTAATAAACTTTATGTGCTGATTTTTAAAAATTTATGGTTATTTAAATTAGACATTAACAACCTTCTTTAATTGAAACTAAATTTCACATTGTAATATAGAAATATTTTCAGTTCTTAGTATTTACTCTTCCTTACGTAATTGTGAATATGCTTATAGTTACATTTTTTTGCAGTATAACCAGGTATGGAGGGGCAATTTTACCAAATGGCATGCTGGAATGATTATTTCCAGTGGCTTAAAGGTATGCTCTTACATATCAGGCAGATTAATTTTCCCCTAGTAATAGGAAAGTTTAAAAATCTCAAATAATGGTATGAAAAATGACTTTTTTCAGATATAACTAGTCAGCAATATTAATTAAGCATCAACAATGTTTAGAAAATTATGAAATATAGTTTATTTCTAAATTTATTTATATTTTCTCTATTTTATTAATAGTTATTGCTAATAATCTCTTATTGTACCTAATTTATAAATTAAACTTTATCACAGATATGTATGTATAGGAAAAATATATATGTAATGTTTAGTATTATCTGTGGTTTCCAGAATTATCTGGGGGTCTGGACATATTCCCCATAGATAATGGGGTACTATTGTAATTTAGGGTACAATCTAATAAGACAAGAATACATTTTGTAATTACTAGAGTAACAACCCAAATAATAATAAAATAACATATAAGTTAAAAAGAGCATAAGATAATAGAAAATATTTTATTAGCTTAAAAATTAGCAATAAAGAATAGGAAATGACACAAAGAATAGATCAAATAATAGAAAGCAAATATTAAGATGGCATATTTAAACCCAAGTATATCAGTAATTACGTTAAATGTAAACAGACTAAATACTTCTAATTAAAGGACAGAGATTGTCAGACAGGATAAACAACACCCTGTATGTTCATGCACCTTATTACAAAGATGCAGAAAGTTGCAAAGTCAAATAATGGAAGATGACAAAGTAGACCACAATAACCAAAAGAAGGCTGAGGTACCTTGACTATAGTAGGTGAGGTAGCTTGACTATAGCATATGAAGTAGACTTTATTATAAGAGCATCCTTAAAGATAAAGATATTTCATGACGAGTATGAAACATATCACTTCAAATTATATAAAGTAAAACTTGATGGAGCAAAAAGGAGAAATTGTGGCAATTCTGCCCAGTTCCAAAGCTAGAAGGCAAGCCTCTATGTGGCTTTCACAGATCACTGGGTAGAGATTTTCTCTTCTCCATTTCACGTGTGAGGCACTCCTCCAAGTTCCTAGGCTTTAGGCAAGGAGTCTCAATTCCATTCCCTCACCTTTCATGGTCCTGAATGTCATCTCCTGTTCCTACACGTACAAGCCGAGAACTCAGCCCCTCAGGATCTCATTCTTGTTTGATAGTGCTGTGGACCACTTTGGCTTCAGCAGTGACTGACATTTTAAATTTCTTCTTCACATCTGGACTTGCAGATCTGAGCTCAGTTATACATTTAATGAAAAAGAAAAATATTCAGTCTTTCTATGGATTTGAAGTAGAAAAGTGCTAGTCCTCCCATATCATTTTAGACAGCCATATTGACCTGACGTTTTCCCTCAGAAGCTCCTCAGTCTCTCACAATGCCCCTTGCCCTTCACATGCCTTCCAGTTTATCCCAGGAAAACATGAATATCGATCCTCTAGGTAGCCATGTATCACCTCATCATAACCTAATAACTTACAATATGAATTCTAATGGTAATATCTTACATGCTTAGTATTTATCTTTCACGTGTTAAATGAGGTGAGCCTATATAAATATATGTTAATGATTTATACACTGCTTAACACTATATTCACTTTTGTTATTATTACTTATTTTACCAACATATGATAATAAGACAAACAGAAGACCATATATATAAGTGTACTATCTTTCTTCATTCTTTCAACTACTATTCATGGCGTGGCTACTATGTGCCAAGCACTATCGTAGGCACTTAAAATGACTAAAATAGATCTTTTTTTTTAGTGTTATTTTCTTCATGTCGGTGAGAAAGAATGGAAATTTTTTTTCCTTGGGGAAGTGAAATTGGGCAAGAGTATGAGCAATCTATGCAGAGACTGTTTAGAACTTCTTCTTTCATAGAATTGGAGCTTGACCTACAACTATACCTTTTGCAGACTCACCTACACCTAGCACCTTCACTGGGATTTTTATGTTGATGAGTGGTAACAAGGATTAATTTGCCTTTGCTGTTTTTACAGCTTAGAAGATGGAGTACCTTTGGATCCCTGGAAATTACACCTGAGATTGAATCACAGGCGTTCTCCGTGGTGACATTAGATGATTGTGAAATTCTTAAAATCCCTGCAAAGGAATATGAAAAATTAAAATTGGTATGACTATATCTAATCCATATGTTAATATTAGCACGATATGGGCATAAACTTAAGCTAAATTTTTCCTCTCTAGACAAAGATGTCCATATCTTTTTTTTTAATTTTTAAAATTTGACTTGACCTGGAGATCATAAAAATGTGGCTTATTTATTGAACATCATTTAAACCTCTGCTGGTAATGCGTAGTTGAGATATAAACAAGGATTTGTATTGATATACTTTAGGTATATTTTTGTGTCCCCTTTGGTTTTTCATTAATTTCAAATTCATTCATTCATTCAAGAAATATGTGCTTTGAGTGTCCACAGCATGTCATATGCTAGGACCACTAAAATGGTAAAACAGTAGCAATGCTACTGCTTTCCCAATCTCTACAGTCTACCTCAGGGGCAAAAATACTTGGGAGTGATTGGCATGCCATTTTATAGTTACAACAGACATCAAACTCCAAGCTGCATTAATACAAAATAACAACTTAATTCTGACCCACTTATTTTGCTGCTTTAAAATAACTTACTTAATATTTAATAATTTACTCCTTTCTAATCAAATTCAAACTTTTCCTTCTCTCCTATTTTTTCCCTGAATAGCAGAGGAAGTTTGTATAAATAATGGCGTTGGAAGGTTCCCATAGTCCTACTGTTCCAGCTTTTTTTGATAGAGTCTAGCCCTGGTGCAGGTCCCACAGAGTGCTGGCAAAGCCATGGTTGGAGTTCATGTGGGATGGAGTTGAGAAGACATTCACCTCCTTGCTTTGGTCTCTAATGGTGGGGATTTCTTTTGATATGGTGGTCTCAGTGTCAGTGGTGCAGATGACTCTCAGAATTCAAATTCATTCCAAATCCTTAGTGTCCACTTCTTTTGATTTTTCAGAATAGCTGGCTTTAAAATAATGTTTTATATATTTTGTTTTTATTTCCCAAGTATCAGTACCGCTTACTTGATATGATCAAATAAAATTTTTGAGTTTAGTCTTGACTAGAACAACATTTTAAATAAATACTCAAATATTTATAGAAGCATAAAATATTATGAAAGGTGGGAAGATATAATTTTAGTAAGCAGATATGACAATTAAAATTTTAATATGGCTGTGGTCATAAAATGATGCTCCAATAAAATTCAAATGTGTTTTATACTAATTTATATTCATATATCCTTTTTTTCCTGCCATTTATCTATGTGCTATTTTCCTTTCTTTGTAAATTATCTATTAATGCAAATTTGACAATAACCTTCTTTTCCAGGAAAAAATAAAAGTTGAAAATATACAAAAGTTGAAGTTAATTTATAAGTGTCCTTATTATGAGGAATGGCCTACTTTATCCATATATGAGCTAACTGCTCTCATTAAATGGAAAAAATTTCCTCCAGGTCATGGTGAGTTTAATGCAATTTTGGATCATTGTGTCTGCATAACATTATATTATTAGAATTTGTAAGTCTTCATAGTTTTAATATTCTATATAATATTTCTTCACATAGATATCTAATTTATTTGATGGTAATTTTTGCCTGGGATATTTAGATTATTTCCTGTTTTTTATTAAAAATGATACTATACTGGCTTGAAGAGTGATCTCAGAACTAACCTCACTTCCACATCCCTTCCTAGTGTCTCCTGTCCCTTCCCTCTCATCTTGCCCTGATGGTCACTATAGAGGCCAAATGGAAAAGGAGAAATACAAGAGGTTGTAGCCAATTTTCCCTATTCTCCTGGGTGGACAACCACTTAAGCAGCAAGTTTGCTATTCTGCACCTGTGCTATTGAAAAAGAATAATTATAAAGAATGAGTGAGGCTTAGATAAGAGATAGATGTGAAGCTCCTGCATTTCCAATATTGAGCACGGCAAGGATGCATGAATTTCCTGGGTTATATGTGTACAAAAAGCATAGGTGGCATTGAGTCTTTTTGTAAGATTTGTCCATTCATAAGAGCTAACTAAACAAGGGTTGCCAACACAAGAGGAACTATGGTAGGATGCATCAGAGCTTTAGGTCTCCTTCAGTAAGGAAACACTATTGCCCTACAAAAGGCAGCCACAAACAAGAGAGAGGATGGCAACCTTGATGCTCTTTCCTTACAATCAAACAGTGCAGAAGCTACCACCTAGATTATAATGGAATAGGATAGGTTTGAAAGAAGAAATACTTCTACCCCTCACCTTACAGACCCACAATGGCACTAAAGGACTTTTTTTTTTTTTTTTTTTTTTTTTTTGAGACAGTTTCTCACTCTGTTGCCCAGTCTAGAGTATAGTGGCGTCATCATAGTTCATTGCAACTTCAAACTCTTGGGCTCAAGTGAGCCTCCTGTCTCAGCCCCGCAAAGTGCTAGGATTATATGCATGAGTCATTGCACCCAGCTTGTGAGGGACACTTTTAATTTAAGTTTGAGATTAAAGTTCTAAAAAGAATGGATCTGAGTGGTAAATTCCACAAACAGAGTATTTTAAAAATAAAAACATGGCAAAGAAGTTTGGAATCTGCCTAAGACATCTTTTGAGGGAGACACTGTACAACAGGAAAGTGAGGTTCACCATAGCATGGGAAAGAGGGTTATTTTGTTGGAAAAAAGTAAATGCAATTGGAGACATGTTTATGCTTCAAAGAACAAGGACTCTCTAATAAACCACTTAAATTTGGTGCGAATATAAATCTTTTCCAATATTCATTACAAATTCCCTTTCGGTGCTTGCTTTTGTATTTTATTTATTATTTTTTGAAATGTAACATTTAAATAATGTTTAGTCAAATATATATATATATTGCTTATAAAATTGAATATAAGTGATATTGTGTTTTGGTTCCTAAAGTATTTTTCCTAATGAGGTATAATTGCCATTCTTTTAGTCAAAATGAATACAAGTAGACAAATGGAAGGCATGAATTAAAAGTTTTGATAAAAAAATTGAGATTTGAATATTTCTAAATTCAGTATGTTTACTGCATAGAAACAAGTTTCTAAAATGTGGATGTTTTGGATTTGTCACAGGTTTCCTCCTTCGTATCAGAAATATCAAATTTATTCTTGCCTTACTTTCAGGGCTATTCTGTATTAAAAATAATACCTCAGCCTTGCCAATCTGTCATTATATTAATATTTTTGAGCTGACAAAAAGGAGGAAAGAAATTATATTAAAGATACTTTATATGACATAAAAGACTATGGGGCTTGAAAAGGGGATAATGATTATGTGTTTTTAATATATCTGAATACAAATGATAGTAATCTGTCTCCCAACCTAAAGTAGCAATATAAAATACTTAAATTCAGCATCAAAAAGCTAAAAAAATATTAAGAGACTTAACACCTTGTTTCTTAGAGTAATGTTGAGTTCAAATTCTTTTTGGTAAATGTCTTAAAAAATAATAGTAGTATTAAAGTATCTATTTCATTGGAGAATCTGTGATTATATTTAATATGTCAAAAAAAAATCATTTTCTCACAGATTCCTAAACATATAAATGTGTGTACTTACACTTATACAGTTTTATAAAACATTTATTCTCCTTAGAGAAGAATGACAATTTCATCGGTGATCGTTAAAGCCCCTTTCAGCTCTAAAATACTGTGGTTCTTATAAATAAATACACCTAGGTGAAGAATAAGTTTTGTCAAACTGATCTAATTTCCTTTTATGGTAGTGACAAACTTGATATATCAAAGAAAAAGCGTTGGATTATAATACTTCTTGAATTACTCAAGATTTATTTTGAATTTTTATCAGAAAAGGTGGAGAATGTAGCTCAAATTATAGTTTTATTATTTGGGTTTAAAATTAGCAATAGTGTGATTTTCCAAAGCATACTTATGTGTGTTTTGATCTTATTTTAACAGTGTATATTGGATGAAGTTTCAGAGGGATTTAGTTAATTATTCAAAAGCCTAATAGAGTTCAGGATCAATCCTTGGCAGATTCTGAAATAAGTAAAGCTTGTTTCTGGCTCTATTTGCTTTGTTAACTTCTTAAGTCCTCCTACTTTTGCATCCTATGACAAGGGAGCCTGAATGTGTACAATGCTGCTTGTAATTTTGGCCTATCCAGATTGTATCACATCATCTAAAGTCTTCTCAAGTGTTATTCTTTCAAGGTGAGGCTGATTGGAAAATGACGACTGGCTTTAGCTCACTAATAATCCTGTTCCCACATGTCTCACACATATAAGAAAAGATGATAAATTAACTTGGCAAATATTTAACTAGCTACACATATTTTGTGTTTTCTTGCTTCTGTTGGCACACCCCATCTTTCTCCAGATAGGACTCAATATAGCAAACATCATTGCCAGAAAAATTGAAAAAATTGTACTAATCAACTCAGTTCTGAAAGATAAAATATGTCAAAATAATAATACTATCAATAATAATAGTAATAGTAAAAATGATATCTAGTAGACTTCGAATTCTTCTAGAATGGACCCATCTTATTTTTTTAGTACCCTAAAGATCATCTAGAATTTGTAGGCCCTTGAACAAATTGTTGATAAATGAATGAATAATATTTTGATGTCAGTATTTGCCCCTATACCAAAGTTAAGACTTATTTTTCCCAAAATAAAATAACTTAACTCTTCGCTGCTCAGTACATCTGGGTCGCATTAACATTTAGCATGTATTTTCTCTATTTGAGGGAAATACTATTCACTTATTTAATCTTAAGATATCTGAAATACATGTGTTATTAAATCTTCTGATTAAAACACAATTTATTTCTTTATTGTGTTTGAGTAGAAATTTAAAATAATTGTATCATTGCCATAAATCAACCATTAAGAATTCTCAGAGGGCATAGTGTTTTAAACTAATAAATAATCTAGGTAAAATAAAGTCAATATGGATTTGAGATGACGTTAAATGAGACAAACATTAGCATGGTATTAAGGACACCAAGTTAATGGAAGTTGGAAAGTCTGCCATCTTCAGTGAATCACTTGGAATAAAAGAATTTGTAGAATTCTTCAACTCATCATTTTTATTTTTAGTCATTATGTTTAAATCTCACTATGCATGTAGCCAACTTTCTACTATATAGAATAAGAAATGGAATGATCACTGACAAATATAATTCAAGTATAATCTCCCTCCTACTTATTAAATTTGTTGTCATCCATATTGTTCTTATTAATATCTCTGTCAGAAATAACTTCTGAGAATCATCAATACTGTAGATACATTGCTCAATCCCCTTTGAAATACTTCTAGCTTATTTGCGAAAGCTAGAAAAGCTAAAAACTACATCTTCTAGACCCTTTGTAAAAGTTTTAATTTTGAGTGTGACCTCTGTTCTGCCCAGCCAATATTCTCACACAGCATTTGGAAGAAGTCAGGGAGCAGCTCTTCTTGCAAACATCATGACGAACATGGCAGTTTTAAGGTTAACCTCTGGTATCACAAATGATGCGTGCCATGAAGCAGCCAGAGTGAGATTTCTTTTAGAAAAGCTCTATATTGTGAGTGAGCTTTTCCACTGGCTATAGCATTGATCTTGATACAGATCAAGATTATTTCCTTGATCTGTAGCATTGAAATCTTGTTTCATGACCCTCCTAACATCCTCAAAAAAACTTTTTACTTACATTAGATAAAAGGAGTCTGTTATCCGTACTTAGGATCAAAGGGCTGTGCACTGGTTGTTCATTCTATCAATGATCTCCTTTGTGAATAAGCACTTTTTCAGAATTTCTTCATTTGGCATTAGTCAATATTTTTCTTGAATATCTACTATGTGCAAAACAGTATGATAGATGCTTTTGTGGTATGAAAAGAAATGTATTTTAAATCACTTAAAATCAAATATTCGAGTGAAAATAATGGATTCATTACTATGTAGGACACTTTGAGCTTTGGTTTTTGATCTCAAAAGTTTAATAATGAGAAAAATACAAAAGAATGTAATTTTAAATTAATGAGGTGAATAAAAATATCAGGTACTAAAATTATTTTCAATATCTCATGGACATATATATTATCTACCATGATAAACATTAAATGATTATTTTCCGACAGATACAGTAGAAACTGAATGAGAGAGAGGATATTTTGGATATGATCGGTCACTAGGTGAGATTGATAAAGCCAGGCAGAAAAAAATAACGTGAGTCAATACATGGTTTGCAGATCTTGATTCAGAACAGTTGATCATGGCCTAACTCAATCAGGTGCTTACTCATGAGCATTGGGAGCTGAGTCAACAGCTAAAGAGAATCTGAGGCATTTTAAATGTCTTATTCATATTTGGGGGCTTTATCTTATAGGTAATGTGTCATCATTAGAGTTTTCTGAATAACAGAAGAGACCTGAAGAGGTGAAAGTTTTAGGAGAATGAATCAGGCAGAGCAATATGAATGATGGTTGAAAAGACACAGGTACCAGAAACCCAAAGAACAATTAGGAGTCTGTTTTGGTAGTACGGAGGCAATGGTGGAAGTAAATTTATCTGAGAAGCATTTTCAATATTCAGGGGTATTGTATAAAATAGACCTTTTCAAATGCATTTCCAGTTTTCCTTAGCACCACTGGTAGTCTACATGTATAGGGATGTTTTGGATTTTTAGATCTCAAGCAGAGTACTTCGTTGCTGTACAGATGCAAATGTCTGTGGATTTTGGCCTCAGCACGCACATCAGACACCAGGCAGGTATCCTTAAAGCATGTATTTAAATGAACCTGTGCTCTCTCAATTCCCACCTGCAGCACTGGAACAAACTTTTCCTAGTATTTCCTAGAGGTACTCAACTATAGACCACTTCGTCCCCACTCCCAAGACTTTTGTGAGTGTAGGACATTATTTACAAATGTTCAAGGGAGAGTTGCTTTTTTTTCCTTACCCAGAGCCCAAGCTAAAGATAGCTTCCTGAATGGCTCACTTCACCTACGGATAGATATTTTTAATTCATGTTTTCATTGAGAGTCCTGGTATTAGGCAGTGAATTTGTTTTTACTTCCTAAGTTGTAAAAGCACATTTTTTCCCCATCACTCTTGTTTTGGTCATTAAAACTCGAGTCCTTTGGCTGTTGTCATCTGCTCATGCTCTCAAAGCTGCTGAAGGTCCTGTTTACCACCTTTTGTAGCCTCACCTTTAATTTGTAGTTTTTATTATTAAAGGATTTATAGTGATATCGATCATCTAAAGATACAAATTCAGAATGCGTACATTTTATTACTTTATTTTCTAAATAAAATTTTCAAGATTACTTAAGTATAATCCAATATTGCAACGTTGACCTATGTCGGAATGTTTTTGCAACTCAAGAAACTTTAATTTTTTTTCCGTGAGGTTTCTTTTCTTTCTTTGTAACTGTTTCCTTATGATTTGATAGTATATCTTTTTGCTAGAGTAATAATTTGTAATAAAAATATGTGATGAGGATGTAAAATTTAATAATTTCATTAAAATCTATGAAAATGGCTTCTACTATTATTACCATTGAAGCTTTAATAATGTACCTCAGAAATATTGTGGCTAGAAATATTATTAAAATATGATGTTATAACTATGCACTATAAAATCATTGATTTGGTTCTCAATTGATTTTGTAATTTGACAAAGATATATTTATATCCATAGAATACATTCAAACATGCTTTGTAGAAAGCATAATTTCCTTCTCAGAATTTAGCCCTCTAATTTTGTTAATAGTATAGTAAAGGTAAACAATATGTTAAACAGTTATGTAAAGTAAAAATTACTGCTTATTTAAATAATTATCCAGCTGCTAGATAGTAATTAAATTTAAATAAATTAAGAATTTATTTAATTAATTCAAGTCCCTTGGAAGTAGATAAGATACAATTAAGCACTTTTTAATGATAGAACACTCATCTATTCAAATTCCCCATGAGTACATAGAACTTGTCATCAGTAACCCAGGCAACTGCTAAAGCTCTTTATAGCGCACTTTCCTCTTCCTCTCTCTAATTCCCACAAATGACCATTGCCTCTTGTATTCTGTCATGACAAAAATTATATATCCTATTACAGTAATTAACTTTTGGCATTCTATCCCCCGACATTTAGAAGTAAAGTTGCATTTCTCTCCACCTAAAAAATAAAATGGCATAATTTCATTTTCTCACACTTTAAGCAAAACAAATATATGAAAATAAATTTGAAATTTTTTCTCTAAGCAAACCAAATATGTGGACATTTGAATCTATAGAAATGTTGAATTATAAATACTATTCCCTTTAGTAAAAGCAACTTCTAAAATTTTCAAAGTAGAACTTCTTTAAATTCTAACTCTTATACTATATTATAAATATTATTTGTAACCAGCTGTCAACAATGATTATTAACGCTTGATAGTATTGATTGCCTTTTTTCTGCTTTCCTGTACATCCTAGACATTCTATAATAATAAAGTTTATAATCAAATAAATAAGTACAATTACAATATAGTTTGATTTCTAAAAACCTAAAACTATCTAATGAAGAAGCAATTTGTATTGTATGCTGTAATGCACCATCCCCATCTCCCACCTGCGGGAGATATATAATAATATATAGTTATGTTATTTAACTCAATACATATATCTAATTTCAACATGTAATCAATATAAAATAGCTAATTAGATACTTTACATCTTGTTTTTATATCAAGTTTTCATATCAAGTCTTCGAAATCTAATGTGTATTTTACACTTAGAGCAGATCTCTGTTTGGCCTAGCCACATTTCTAACTCTCAACAGCTACATGTGGCTAGTGGCTACCATACTGGATAGCACAGCCTTAGGACATGCAATATTCTTTTGATGTTGTAAAATGAAAAAAAGCAAAAATATTGGCGTAACAGATTTATAGAACTGGATTTTTAAAACTATCAGTAAAGATTAACTATATGGTTGCTTTTTTTATAGATCTTGTAAATCATTTTGATGACTAATTCCTAAAAAGTTACTATAGCTAAGATAGTAAACCATGTCAATACATAGGTGTTTGTTTTTTTTACTTTGACATTTGAATGTCCCCAGTTTCTCAGGAATCACACATTTGCAGATGCATTTGTGAGTGTGTGTGCCTGTTAAGGTTATCTCAGGAAAATGAAAACATATTTACATGGAATATTTTTATTTTTATTTTAAAATAGACTATATTAGATTCATAAAAAGATCTATTAGGATACCAGGACTATGAATCGGATATCACAAATCTTGATCTTCATGGATGTTAAAGACCTCATAAAGTGATATTTATATTTCTAAAATTATTAATATCGAACTTGCATAAGCTAAACTGTATTCTAAATACATCAGGAAACAGTATTATAACAATTTATTTGAGAGAGTAATCTTCAAATTGTTTTATAAATCTGATTTTTAATATTGAGATTACAACTACATTGCCATACTTTTTAACTTTTTTTATAGTAAAGGAAATTTGATATTCCACAAAGCTAGACACCAATTGCAAATAGACTATATGTATTTATAGTCTAAAGAATACATACACATAAATATGCACACACACACACACACACACATATATATATATATATATGAAATAGCATATATTTGGAACCTTTAAAATTCTCCTTTCCTTAAGAAAATAGTATTGGCTGACGAGGTTCTCAAAACAATGCACAAGACCTTGTTAAATTATATTACCTCTAAGCACAATGGATGACTTTCAAGTATCCTTCTCTGCTTCTGAAAATGAGGGGATACTCCTTACCCCATGGTCACTACCACCCCGGCCCACTGAACAACATAAATGCGTATTGCTTCAAATCTATGTTGGTATCTTCACTCTATCTGGCAGATTGGCAGAAGGGAAAAATTAACATTTCTTGAACATCTATTCTATTTCAGCTACTTTCTAGTTACTTTCACACAAATTACCTTACTTCTCAAAAACCTCTATTTGATAAGTATACGCACTTTATTAATATGGAAACTCCAGCTCAAAAACTTACCTTTCCGAGGTTAGACTTTCAGCGAACTTCATATTTAAAATCCAAAACTGATCAATGTGAAAATGAATCTTTCCATTCCATTATGTGATTTCTTCAAGAGGTTTCCCAGTGTTTGGAGAAGTCCTAATTGTTACCAGGGGTAGGAGCATCATGACTCCAGGCAGTACAAATATCTGGAGCGTATTTATTTCTTTAAACTCAAGCCAGGTCCCTATTCTGCTTATTCCACTTATTTGCCTTTGTGATCTCCAGGGACTAACTTTCCTTCATCTCCGTCCACATTTCCTACTACGCCCATGCTTCTGGCCCGGCTTCTCTAGTGCCCATGCTCTTGTTAGATCACAATGCCGTTTGTAGAATTTTCCCCACTCTCCCTTTCAGAAAGAAACGCCAAACTGATATTTCAGGAAACTTTTATTGTTATCATCAACAGTAAGAAATAGACATATAGTTAAAAAGCTACTTACAACATTCCATGCCCTTCTTTCGTCTGTGTAGGGCTTCCTTACTTTTCGTGTAAATGAAACGGTAGGTCTTTGGGTACGTGTAGTCCTGAATTAGACTCAAATACATTTTCCAGGAAACTATAGATTAACGGGAGTTTAGATTGCAAATATGATAAAGATTATTGGATTCCAGATTGGTTGGAGAAGAGCAGAATGAGGGCTGAAAACTCAGTGCAAATATGACGAAGAGTGAGGAATAGCTGTAGAATTTGTCCCAGCTGATTTGTCACCTGAGTGTGGATTAGAGACAGGTACTACTTTCTCTTGTCAGATGCAGCCCTGTGCTAGGGCACCCAGCATGGTGATCAGGTCATGAACTGGATTTCAACCACATTAACCCTTGTAGCCAGGTGCCCTTGTACAATGAACAACCCTATGTATATCTTTCTTTTATCTCTCTTTTCCTTTCTTGTTCTACATAGAACATCGTAACACCATATGCTCAATCTTGGATTATAAATACGGAAAACAGGCTGGAAATATGGAGAAAAAAATGAAAATACAAAAATAGTGGAAGAGAAACCAGAAATTTTTAGCCCCTTGCATATTTGGTTTAACTAGGTGAATGTTAGTATGTGGAGAACATATGTAAATCAGTTATCCATGAGTCAGCACTACTTGCAGTTTAAAAAATATAGATATGATATCCAAAAGATCAATATTATTATAGTTTTTTATGAATTATAAAGTATTTTTAAATAGTTGTATATTGATTTATAAATATTATTCTCAGGAATAGAAACTATTTTAACAAAAATACTTACACCCAAAGACTAGACATAGACAAAGCATGTTATAATAAAAACAAATTATATATCAATCAATAAATATTTGAAATATATAAAACTGAGAACTCTGCAGAGTTACCAGAAATAATACCAGCTCTTATTAATATCTAGAAGTATGCATCGTTCGATAGGAAGCTAGGTACATTAATTTCTAAATGGCTAAAATTTTATAGACGTATTGCTATGTCACGACCACTAGTTGGTCACTTAATTGAAAACAAAACTAGATAACTGTATAAGATGACATATGCAGTTGAGCATTTCATTTTAATTTAAAATCTCTAGTATGTATGTCCTATTTCTCATGTTTTTATGGAAGGTACAGGCCTCTTATTTGAGTATGTATCCACTGATTGGAGATCTATATATTTTCGTATACTCATTAATCTAGTATCAATTCATTTAAAGAGGGACAAGAAATAATGTCTTTTATGAAGACTAAAAATTTGTTTTGTTTCTCTCAGACTCTTACTTATATCTAATTAGGGTATTTTATTTTGGGACTCAATTTTTAGGTCTTTCTAATGGATTTGTCTTAGATTTCATAAAGACATGAGCTCTCTTTCACATAAAATAATTATTGGTTTAATATTTGATTACAATTTGTAATTACAACACAAATGCAAACAACATGCACAGCATTTGGAACAAACACAACTGACTGTTGTCGAGAATACAATTTACCTGGAATAATTGAAGTACATGAGGATATTAAAGCATACTATACAAGCTGCAGGGATTTAATGAAAAATATGGTCATGGGTCCTACTTTATAAAGTTGGTTAATTTGGCAGATTTTTAAAATGGAGTCTGGTTAAGGAAATTTTTGTTAAAATCTTAAGCAATCAGAACCTAGAAAGGATATTTCAAGAAGACTTCATGAATTCTCACTTCAATATATTTTATTAGATATCTTTGCATTTTAAGTAACAGAAATCAAACTCAATAAAGCAAGAGGAAAAAAATAGCAATAAACAAAAGTAATTTATTGGTTTATATAACTGGGAAGTTCAGGCCTTTATCTTTCAGTACTGTGTGAGTATAGGAGTTGAACAAATTTCACTAGGATTATATTTTCCAATCTTTGGTTTTGTTTTGCTTTGCATTAGCTTCCTTTTCCAGCAAGTTTCCCCATGTTATGGGAAAAATAGCTACATTGTCTTTACAGCCAACAAACCTTTGAAAAAGTCTCTTTTCTTGATTGTTCCAGGAAAAATCTGGTATGATTCACTGAGTCACATGCACGTCCTGAACAATTCACTCTCGCCAAGGGATGAAATTTGTTGTTCAATTATAGTTGGGTTACAAATCTGCCCCTGGAGGTTGGTAAAGTCCTCCTTGAACCCCTGAACTACTAAAGAGGATGAGTGTATCTCTAATGATTTTTACAAAAAAATCATGTTTCATCCAAGTGGGAGTCTGGCATTACATAATCTTTAAAGTATTCATGTAGCACTTGGGTGGAATTATTAACAGAACCATCTCCTTTTGACCTTGAATGTTCTTTGTCTTTGTGATCATTTCTTCTTTTTGATTGAAAAATAATTCTATTAATAAAATTTCACAATACAAAAATAATTTATGGGGTACATGTGATATTTTGACACATGCATACAATGCATAATGATCAAATCAGGGCACCCAGGATATCCATCACCTCAAACATTGGTCATTTGTGTTGAGAACATTTCAAATCTTCTCTTCTAGCTATTTTGAAATAGACAACATATTATTTTTAACTATAGCCACTCTACTGTGCTATGGAGCACTAGAACTTATTCCTTCCACCTAATCGTATATTTGTAACCATTAACCAACCTCTCTTCATTTCTCCCCCCGCCCCACCGCATACACATATACCCCCTTCCCAGCCTCTGGTTGCTATCATTCTATTCTCTACCTCCAGGAGCCCAAGTTTTTAGCTCCCACTTATGAATGAGTACATGTGATATTTGTCTTTCTGTGCCTAGTTCATTTCACTTTTAATGACCTCCAGTTTTATCAATGTTGCTGCAAATGACAGGATTTCATTCTTTTTTATGACTGAATAGTTTTTCATTATGTATATATGCCACATTTTCTTTATCCATTCATCCATAAGTAGACACTTAGGTTGATTCCATGCATTGGCTATCATTAACAGTGCTGTGCTGCAGTAAACATGGGGGTGCAGGTATCCCCTTGATATACTTATTTCCTTTCCTTTGGATAAATACACATAGTAGGATTGCTGGATAATATGGAAGTTCTAGTTTTAGTTTTCTGAGAAACCTCCACATTGTTTTCTTTAATTGCTGTAATAATTTACATTCCTACCAGCAGTATATAAGTTCCCTTTTCTCTGAATCCTTGCCAGCATTTTTTATTTTTTGGTTTTTCTTTTTTGTAATAACCATTCTAACTGGAGTAAGGTGATCTATTTCTTCTAAATTTCAAATCATCTCTGCTTCTACACTCCACTCCACTTATGATTTCTTGGTACCTAAAATTGGTGCTATATGCTCTTAGGTTTGGTCTTTAAATTACAGATTTTCCTCCAAATATCTCAGAGGCAGCTATGTTTCTAGTGATATTGCTTTGTGTATTTCTGTTTGTAAATGCTTTCATATGACTTCAGGAAATATAATCCCCTGTGTGTTTTTTCTGGAATCCCTAAATTGACTCCTGCTCAAATTATTGTAAGGAAAGTTTTTGTAAACTTCTGTAGTTTCAAAACAAAGCAAAAATCTATATCTACATCTGTGTTTGTGTCTGTGCATATATCTATATCGTTATCATGTATACCCAGGTATCTATCTAACTGTATATCTATATCTACATCTATCTATATCCATCTAATCAATCATTTCCTGGACTAGAGCAATACTTGGAATTGATCCTCATTTTTCAAAAGCAAGTCACTCTTTTGTTGCTTTCTTTCTCCTCAAAGTACCATGTCAGTATTTTGAGATAATAATCTATCTTTAACAAAATTATCCCTAACTCCAAGGTTACGGGGCTTTCATTTTAACCATTTCTTGCTACTATGTGTGGGTTACATATGTACAATGTTCTGCATTCTCTTGGAACGATAGCCACATGATTAGTTTGAGCTCTTTGAATATTCCCACTCCTGAATTTATATTAGTGGCATTGCTACATTTTAGATCCAAATACATGTTTATTCGAGGCTTCCCAAGCTATGAGTTAATGATAAAAATGAACAGATATTCAGATCCTATGAAACATGGTGGATTTTTACATTGCTTATAAAGAGAGAAAAATAAGACTGCTAGGGACAATCTGTCTTCTCTGACTATCGCTTTCTTATTTCCTATTTTAAATTGTTTTGCATTTCTACATGCGAGAGCCACAAAAATAATATTCCATAATTTCATATGTTGATTTTTTAACTTTAATAAAAATAATCATCTTTGGGTTTTATTAAATCTAGCATTTTGGAAGACTCAGAAATTTCAGATAATAAAACTCCATAAAAGTCCTTTTTTGATACAAGACAAATCTTGGGTCAGTAGAGGGCAGCCGTGTCAAAGACCTGCATTTCTTTTTTGGTCTCTTTAGATTCCCAAATCTTACAGGAGGTTTTAGGGAGATAGCTATAGCTATGAGATTAGCATTGGCTCACAGAAAAATTAGACACTCACATGAATTTAGGATTAAATGATATAGCTATTCTGCTTAAACTTCTCAAATGGCATACTTTTATTTTTGATTTTTTTCATTATTAAGTTTTTGACCATGTTTGTGAGGGTAGTGCTATTTTCTGAATTTTATTTTAACATTAATCCCTTCTTCACCCAGAAAGATTGGCAAGGCTTAATATTAAAATGCCATATACCCAACTTCTATTTTAGAAAGGACAAAGTGATATTGAACTAGAAAATGTGTGCTGCTTTTTGCTCTTATTATATTAATATTAATCCACTTTGAAGAATGTTATTTTAGAAAATACTACAGGTATTTATCTGGAGAAAGTATTTGCCATAGAATGTAAAATATAAATCAACATTGAGCTACTATCTAAAATGAAATGACCTGGGGCTGAATGATGTAATGATAATTATTCAGGAATATTACATAGAACAATTTTGTTTATGTGCTTAAGTTTTTCTCAAGAAGGACTTGGGTTCCTTATTTATTCATGTTATTTCTCAAGTATTTAAGACACAGTTTTAAGAAGAAAAAACGTAATGTACATTACTTGAACAAATTCTTCCTAATAAAGAAACTATGAATAGATTTTTAATGCATGCGAACCACATTCTGTGGTTCTATCACTTACCAAACTACCTCAAACACTCATTCAGTGTCCTGCATGGCATCAGGTACCTTTGGGAAGAAAGTGATATTTTTCTTCACCTGAGGGAGATCTGATACATTATATTTCGTTCTTATGTTTCCTTTACTAGATTTTAAAAAGTAACACATAGCCTTTTAAAATCACTTGTTTTTTAACAGAAAGATATAGAAAAATAAAATAAAGTAGTTATATGAATTTAATATTTTTAACATTTTAGCTCCTGTTTTTATACAATGACAGTAGAGAAAATATGTCAGGAACAAAAATAATTTGAATAGTAACATATCAAGGCAAAAAATTGTGTTTACCCCATTTCGTACCTTGCATTTTCTAGTCCCATTGTTGATTTTACTTTGTCGTAGAAGACTGATCATAGCAGCCTCTTTTGGAATATTGGAGAGATGCTTGCCAAGCACCAGAAACACATTTAATAATATTTCAAATGTTTTAATATGCCTAAAATCAGTTAATTTGATTCAAGTTTCATAGAGTAGATGATACCAATGCTCTTTTTCAAATTCAGTATAACATGGAAGCTACAGCTAGCAAAGATGATGCAACAAAGAGCTATTTACTGTTCTGAAATGTAAATATCCATATAAAAACCTTAAAAATTATATTGGGAAGCACAATCTAGCAACACTTTAAAGAATAAACCCCTCCCCAAAAATTCATTTATTCTGGGAATTCAATGAGGTAGTTCAATTTTTTAAAAAAGCTATTATATTTCATTAAAATATAGGTCGAGGGAGGAAAAACCACGCTATTATCTTCGTGGCAGCTAAAAAGCATTTCGGGAAAGCCATCATCTATTTCTGACCCGCCTATTTATTCTCAATAAAATACGAATCTATTTATTCTGACAAAATCTACTTATTCTCAATAAAATGAGAGTAGATGAAATTTCATGCTATGATAAAATGATCTGTATCTCTGTATCTCAAAAACAAGTTTATTGCATTCTTAACAGTAAACACCTGAAGCATTGCCGGTAAAGTGATGAGCTTGCTAACATTTTTAAGTTAAATGAATAATAAGCCTGAAGTTGTCAAAAAGGAAGGCAATGTACTCATTATTTTCTCATGACAGTATCATACAGTTGAATATTTGTAGAAAGTCAATGAGAAAATTATTAAGAAATATGAAATCAGGCGAGGTGAAACATTGCAAGATTAATATTTAACCATTTATTTTACAAGAGCTATTTGTAAACTTTAAAGGAAGATGTTATATATATAATAGCAAACCAATATACTAAATACCTAGAAATAAGCTTAACAAGAAATATGAAGCTGCTATATGAAACAAACAAAACTCAACTTGTTACATAAATTGAAACAGCACTTGTTCATGGACAGGAAAACACATTACTGTAAAGATGCCTTTTATTACTATTTGTTACCCTATTGTAAATGTAAAAAAAATAGCAGCAGGAATCTTTTTATGTTAATACTAATGTCCATATGGAAAATTAATAAGCAAAAATATTTTAAAGTACTGAGAGAATGTCACATATATCAGATATTTTATTTGGTAGGCATACTAATTGAAAGACTAAAAATGTAAAAAAAAATGGGAATTTGGTATAATACAGAGATGTTATTTCAAGAGAGTAGAGAAAAATAGTGATCAAATATTTGATTTTAGAAAAATAGTGAACAGAGACAAATGCATTCCAGGTGTATCATAAACCTCTATGTAAGCTATGATATCATAACATTGCTATAAAAAAAACCAACAAATTTATTTTCTAAACTTTGGTGAAGCAGGCCCTTTTGGCTGGTGTCTTAGTCTGTTTGCGTTGCTTAAAGGAATACCTGAAACTGGGTAATTTATAAGGAAAAGAGGTTTATTTGACTCCAGTTCTGAAGGCTGTACAAGTAACATGACACCAGTGTCAACTTGGCTTTTGGTGAGGGCCTCGGGCTGCTTCCACTCATGGCAAGAGGTGAAGGAGACCCAGACTGTGCAGAGACCACACGGAGAGAGAGGAGAAGAAGAGGGTTAAGTGCCAGGCTCTTCTTAACAACCAGCTCTCACAGGAACTAACAGAGTGCAAACTCACTCACCCCCAGGCCCTAGGGATGGCATTAATCTATTCATGAGAGATCCACTCCATGACCCAAACATCTCTCATTAGGCCCCCCGCTCCAACATTGGGGATCAAAGTTCAACATGAAATTAATAGAGGACGAACATCTAAACCATGGCAACTGGGAAGGGTAGGGAGGGAGTGGGGGATGAAGGGAGATTGGTTAATGAGTACAAAAATATTTAATACAATAGGATAGCAGCACTATATTTTAGTGTTTGATAGTACAGTAGGATGACAATAGGTTACAATTTATTGTGTATGTCAACATAGCTAGAAAATACTTGGAATGTTCCCAACACGAAGAAATGATAAATATTTGAGTTGACGGATTTCCTAATTACCCTGATTTGATCATTTCACATTGTATGCATGTATCAAAATATGACATAATGTGCCCCATAAATTTGTACAATTATCTATCAATTAAAAAACAAAAATAATAAAAGGAAAAAGATAAAAGACATAAATTAGAATATTCATCTCAGAAAATAAAAATTTAGTATTCCTTGTGGAAAAACGTTTTATAAATAAAATGGTAATGTATGAACATCAAGCTGATAAATTTGTTACATACATGAGAAAGAAATTATTTCTTTATATATAAATGACTCGTATCAATGAATAGTAAAATCTTAAGGGGATGGCAAAAGAGAGAGAGAGAGAAAAAGCATTAAAAGAATGAAAAGGAAATTTCCAATGGGAACAAAAACCCCTGCATAAGTCAAATTCACTTAAAATTTTGAAAATACTCAGCATTTTCCACTTAGCACATTGGCAAGCATTCAAAATTTCATTAATGTACAAGATTGTCCAGGAAGTTGGAAAACAAAAATCTTAGGCTTTTAGGTAAGTGTCTCAGTTGATACAACATGTTTCAAGACTAATTTGACCAAACCTATAAAAAATAAATATCTTTATAGTAGCAAAGTTTATTTCCAAAAATTTGCACTACTAATATACCCACACTTGAGACAGATATACAATAATTTTTATTGCACTTTTTTTTGCAATGGGAAACAAGTGTCTATCAAGGGAATGATTAAATAAATTATGGAACATTCATAAAATTGGAGACTGCAGTCAATAAAAAGGAATGAGAAAGGTCATATATGCAAATGTATAGAAATATTCAATATATACTAAAAAATTAAAAAGTGCCAGAATGTGTGGAAAGAGTGATTTTAGCTGTGTATGGTATCTATTGTTCTATATACAACTATATTTCTATATAAATATTAATTGATATGAATTTATAATTATAAAAATATACATTATATAATGAAA
Organism: Indri indri; assembly: GCA_004363605.1. NCBI lineage: Eukaryota > Metazoa > Chordata > Mammalia > Primates > Indriidae > Indri > Indri indri. The sequence continues at coordinate 3,949 of RJWJ010008988.1, read as the reverse complement.
TGTATATTTTGGAGCTTGGCTGAAGGAGTCAGATCACTCAGGTTTGAAGTCTAGCTGTAACAATATTTCCTCTTTGTGAAGTCTTGGGGAAATTATATAACTTCTCTGGGCCTCATTTTTCTCCTAAAATGGGGATAATGTACTTAGAAGGTTGTTAGGAGAATTTTTTGCAATATGTCTGGCTGGAGTTATTTCAATTTTATTGCTTTTCTCAAAAAAAGCCTTTGGTTTTCATTAATTTTTCTATTGTTTTCTATTGTTTTTCTCTTTTCTCTTTCATTGATTTCTATTCCTGTCTTTTTACTTCCTTTTCCTGCTTTTATTGGGTTTAATTTATAATATTTTAATTCAGAAGTTGAGGTTGTTGATTTCAGACTATTCTTTTCTAATCTAGCCATTTTATGCTATTTCCTCTAAGTATTGCTTTTGATGTATACACAAATTTTGATATGTTCTTTTTGTTTTCATCTCTTTTCATCTTTGTTTTTAAAATGCTTTCTAATTTTCCTGTGGATTTCCCCTTAGCCCGTGAGTTATTTGGAAATATGTTATTAATTTTCTGAGTATTTTGTGTTTTTCCAGATATCATTAAGTTAATGACTTCTAGTTTAATTTTGCTTTAGTCAAAGAACGTCATATTTTGTATTTCAATAACACTACATTTATTGAGACCTGTTTCATGGCCCAGAATATGGTCTATGCTCATAAGTGTTCCATGTGCTCTTGTAAACAGCATGTATTCCGCTTTTACTGGGTGTTTTAGTTTTAATCAAATTTTGGGTGAAATTTTTGGAAATTACTTCTTCAAATGCCTACTCCCTCTTTTTTGGGAGTATCCCAATTTCATGTTTATTAGGCCCACTGAATTTGTCCCATATCTCACTATGGCTTTGCTGTCTGTATCTATGTGCTTATTTGATTCTTTTTCCCCCGTGTTTTATTTTAGATAATTTCTATTGTCATGTCTTCAAGTTCAGTAATCTTTCTTTCTGCAGTGTCTAATCTACTATACATTAATTCCATTATATTGTTCATATCATTTTAGTTTTCATTTCTAAAAATTCAATTTGTATCTTTTTTATATTGTCTATGTTTTGACTTAAAATACTTTTCTTTCTGTAGCTTCTTAAACAAATGGGAGGTATGTTTAATAATGGTTTCAATGTCATTGTCTTCTAATTCTTTCTTTTATGTCATTTCTGGGTTTCTTTTAATTAATGCATTTTTCTATTTGTTATGGATTAAATGCTCATGTTTCTTTGCGTGCTTTGTGGTTTTACCTTGACTTCCAAGTATTAGAAATTTTACTTTGCTGGGTGCTGGATTTTTTAAATATAAGTTTTCTTGAGCTTTGTTCTTGGACACCATTAAATACTCAGAAATATTTTGATATTTTCATGTTTTGCTTTTAATCTTTCTCAGGCAGAATATGAACAGTGTTCAGTTTAGGTCTAATTTTCCCCACTACCAAGGCAAAATTCTACTGCATACTCTCTCCAGTGCACCATTTTGAATGTTTATATTCTAGTTCATGGGAAGAGAAACTATTTTCAGCCCTGTGTGCACATCAAAGATAGCTCCCTCTAATAATTTTGGATGATTTTTTCCAGCCTTGGGTGATTTCTTCGCATGCAAGGATACCTGCTACTCCTTTTGTGACATGAGAAGCTGGAGAGAGTCAATAAGAGAATGAGATTGAAATACCTGGAAAACATTCAGGGGAGGGAGGGAGAGAGGAGAGAAGAAAGATACAGAGAGGGAGAAGGAGAGATTTGGAAACCTGAAGTCAATATAGAAATTGACAAAATCCCAGAAATATATGGTACATCAGGTTGATGGGGTAGAGCCTCAGTCAACTTTCAGGAAGAGGAAGAAGAAAGATAATCATGGTGATTTCAATCACACCTCAGCATACTTTTCCTTTGGAAGTGTCATTTAACCCTTCATTTTATGGAAGACTGACACCCAAACTTGTGAATGTTTTGAGAGGGCCAAGGCTCATAATACATAAAGAGGAGAATAAGGAAAATGAAAGAATCTTGGATCAAAGAACTTTTAAGCAATTAAGAAAAGAGTAAACCAAATCATGAGGTCATTAAAGAGCAACATGTTTATAATAATATGTGTGTAATGCAGTACTATTATAAATCAAAGGAGGAGAATATATCTGGAGAGAGGTAGGCCCTCAATGCGGAGAGAACATGCGGGATATTTATTGAGAAAGTAGCGTCTTATTTCACATATAAAATGACACTAGTTACCCTCAACAGAGAAGAGGAAGCAAGGCAATGCTGATAAATCAGTGCTCGGTGTGGAAGTGGAGATGGCCAATGCAGACAACAAAACTGGGGCCCAATAAAAGGCAATAAGTCTGGTTTTCCCATAGGTATTTTTCACATTGTTCTAAATGCCTTGCCTATAGCAGTAATAAAACCAACAGGTAATGAATATGGTTCTCTTTTCCATTGACAATACTTGCAGAATTTTTACCTCTCATAAATGGAGCTTAGATGGGTACTCATAAAATAACCTATATGAGCTTCACTTGAGAAATAATAAATGAACAAGCATAAAATAACTTTGCCTTGGAAAATTTCTCCTATACAAAAGACTATAGTACCAAAGAACAAGACTATTGCCATGTGTAGCCACAGGGAAAATATACTTCCAGTAGATAAACAATAAATGCATTAAGTTATAGAAAATTGACATATTTTACCTCAATTTAATTCTTTCTGCTTTAATTAACAAATATTTATTGATCACAAAATAAGAATGCTCTGTAAGAATAAAATTAAGAATGAAAGTAGTAGGGTTTGAATTAATCATTTGGGAAAAAGAGATTCTACGCAGCTCATAAATGTTCATATTATACTCAGAGAGGTGATAAAAGTAATGTGTATGAGCCTGCGTAATTTATTTTATGTCCTTTCATGGAATTTTGTCTGAAGTTCTTGATCTTTTAGCAACAAAATTTTGTCTTTTCCCATCCCATTATGAGTATTTGGACTATTTTAAAATCATCTGAATTTTTAAATGTACCCTAGCTTGAAATCATCTTAGAATGACACATCCCAAAATCAAGTTGAGATTTTATGCCATATGAACAAAAATATATTGAGTATCTGCTTTCTGCATTGCATGGCACTGTGATAGATGTTCTTTTAACTCCAAAAGAGAAAAAATTAAACATTGATTTCATATCAATACCATTGAACTCTCTAGCTTAACTTTTTATTATTTGCCTTATCAAGTCAACTATATTTCAGGCTCTTAAAAATAATATGATTAATAGTGCTTTGTACATAACAAGAGGTACAAGATAATTGCTTAATTAAATTACACAATTTAACCAATTACTTTTGTTTCTATGGGTGAGTTTCTATAGTTTGCTTTCTAACTATACAGTTTTTAGGGATGGTATAAAAGCAAACTATACAGTTTTTAGGGATGGTATAAAAAAGACTTAAAAAGTAAAATTCAGATCAGAATATTGAAAATACATAATTCCACCTAAACTAGTGTATGAATTCAACATTATATCAATGAAAATCTTGATAGTGATATCTTAAGGGACTTGAAAAGCAAATTTTAGGTATCATTCAGGGTTCTGGCAGCAACAGACAGAAATATATTAAATGGGAGTAATGGAAGAGAATTCACGGGAAAGACTACTCACAAAAGTGGAGGCTTCAAACTTGAAAAATAGCTTATATTTTGAACACTTCTGTAAAAATTTCACTTAAAATATTTCTGAGACTATTTTCAGTGGTTTCTGTAAACAAATCATGTGTGATCATAATTCTGGAGTTTCTGACAATGGCTAAGTATTTGTCAAAGGTTAAAATTATGTGTCATCTCCTTTAGGTCAATCATTGACTAAGAAGATCGCATACAACTGAATTGCCTTTTTGTTCATAGGAAAATGTGTGTGTGTGTGTGTGTGTGT
>RJWJ010008987.1:0-50956 GCA_004363605.1 Indri indri | reverse complement strand
AATATGTGTAACTAATTTTTTTGCAAGGTGCAAAAGCAATTGAATGGAGGAAGCATTGCCTTTTCAACAAATGGTACTGGAGCAATTGGACGTTAATAGGCCAGACACACACACACACACACACACACACACGAAAACCATTGGATGTTATATTAATACAAAAATTAATTCAAAGTGGATTATATATCTAAATGTAAAATGTAAAACTACAAGATTTACAGAAGAGAACATAAAACATCTTCGTTAGCTAGAGAGTTCTTCAACGTGACACCAAAATACACGAACCATAAAATTAAAAGATCACCCAAGTCAATAAAAATTTAAAACGTCTGCTCTGTGAGATAAGAGGATAAAGAGACAAGCCATGGACTGGGAAAAACATTTGTAAATTATATATACCCAGAATGTGTCACATTTTGTATGTACCCTTTTCACATAGATCAAATTTCATGAGAAAGAAATCATATCCAGAATATATAAAGAATTCTTTAAATTCAACAGTAAGAAAACAAAGTAACCTAATTAGAAAACAGACAAAAGACTTGAACAGTACTTCTCCAAAGAAGATATGTGGGTAGAAACTAAGTACATGAAAAAATATCCAACATTATTATTATTGGCCATTAGGCAAGCACAAATTAAAACCACTACTCACTTATAAGAATGGCTAAAATAAAAAATATGATACCAAGTGCATTTCTGTTAGGAATGTAAAACTGTATAGCCACTTTGCAAACCAGTTTGGCTGGTTTTTTTGAGAAGTTAAACATATACTTACCATATAATCCAGCAATCATACTTCTGGACATTTGTCTTAGAGAAGTGAAAACTTGCATTTACATAAAAACCTGTACATGAATGTACTTAGCAGATTTACATGTGTAAAAGCCAAAAATTGGGAACAATATATAATACCCTGAAATAAAAATAAAAAAAATAATAAATGACCTTCAATGAGTTAATGGATACACAAACTGTGGTACATCAAAACATAGGAATGAACTATTGATATATGCAAAACCTTTTGTGCATAAATGTCATTATATTGAATGAATAAAGCCAATCTCAAAGGGTAATATACTGTATGTAACATTCTCAAAATGACAAAATTACAGAAGAGAACAGATTTGTGGTTGCCAGGATTTGAGAAGTGAGTGGGAAGGTATGACTATAAAAAGGTAGCACAAAAGAGTTCTTTTGTGGTGACATGACAGTTCTGTCTTGATCGTGATGGTGGTTGTATAAATCTATACATGTGATCAAATTTCATAGAACTGTACACACACATACCAAATAAATTAGTGCATTCAAAAACTGATGGAATCAGAGAAAGGTCTATAGTCTAGTTAACTGTATTATGCCATTGTCAATTTCCTGGTTATGATAATGTATTAAAGCTATGTAAGATGTTCCCATTGTGGGAAGCTAGGTTATGGGTACAGGAGACCCTTCTGCAGTATTTTTATAACTTTTTGTGAATCTATAATAATTACAAAATAAAAGCTTAAAAAATATTCTTTGCTGTCATATTGCAAACTGCTACAATTTCTCTTCTATATCTTGATGATACATTTTCTCAATTTTCATACTGAAGAAGATCTTTTAACTAAAATATTTTTTCATGCAATGGTATTGCCCTAAACTATTTTTTAGGAATTAATCAGTCATTAAACAAGGGATAAGGGTATAGTCTTACATTGCTTTTGATCAACTAACCTCTATGACCCAGAATGTGTCCCATTTTGTGCATCCTTTTCACATAGGTCAAATTTCATTACAAATAATTCTGTTCGAATTATACATAGAAATTCTTCCACCTTGTTTCAGCAAACTTTTTGCTGCATAACAAATCAAATGTATTGGTTTTCTGTTTGTTATGTAATAAGTTGATACAAAATTAGTGGCTTAAAACAGTCCCCACTTATTAGCTCACAGTTCAGTAGGTCAGCAGTCTGGCACAGCAGGGCTGGGTTCTCTGATCAGGGTGTCACAAGGCTGAAATCAAGTTATCAGTTAGGCTGAGTTCTAATCTGGAAACTCTGGAGGAAAAATAGGCTTCCAAACTCATTCTTTCTGTTGGTGGAATTCAGTTCCTTGTAGTTGTAAGACTAAGGTCCCATTTCTTTATTGGCTATCATCTGGGGGTACCTCTCAGCTCCTAGAGACCACCTGCATTCCTTGTCATATATGACCTCTTCCATCTTCAAACCAGCAACTGTACATCAAATCATTCTTATGCTTTGAATCTCTGACTTCCCTTCTGCTTCCAGCCAGAGAAAATATCTGAATATTTGAACCATTTGTAAGTGTATAGTACAGTAGTGTTAACCAAAAGCATATTGTTATAGGACAGATCTCTAGAACTTTCATATTGCAAAACTGAAACCCTATTGAGAAATGGCCTCCTGTTCCCACACCCCCAACCCCTGGCAACCACCATTCTACTTTCTGTTTCTAAGAGTTTGATTACTTTAGATACTCATGCAAGTGAAATCATGAAGCATTTGTCTTTTCGTGACTGCCTTATTTCACTTCACATAATGTCCTCCAGGTTCATCCATGTTTGTAGCATTTAACAAGATTTTCTTCAATTTTTAGGCTGAATAATACCCCATTGTATGTATATATGACATTTTTTTTAGCCTAGTGATCCTTCAATGAACATTTAGGTTGCTTCCACCTCTTGACTATTGTAAATAATGCTGCGAATCTCTTTTTGAGATCCTGTTTTTCAATTCTTTTGGATATATAACCAGAAGCAGGGTTGTTGGATCATACGGTAATTCTGTTTTTAACGTTTTGAGGTGTTTCCATATCATTTGCCTTAGTGGCTGTATCATTTTACATTTCCCTCAACAGTGCAAAAGGGTTCCAATTTCTCCACATCCTTACCAACACTTTTCTCTTTTTGATAGTGGCCATCCTAAATGATGATTTGCATGTCCCTGAAGAATTTTGATGTTGAGCATCTTTTCATATGCTTATTGGCCACTTATATATCTTCTTTGAAGAAATATATATTGAAATCGTCTGCCAGTTTTTAAATTGGATTGTTTGTTCTTTTGTTGTTGTTGCTATTGTTATTGAGTCGGAAAACTTCTTTATATATTGTGGATATTAACTCCTTAACAGATATATGGTTTGTAAATATTTTCTCCCATTCCATAGGTTGCCTTTTCACTCTTTTGATTGTATTCTTTGCTATGCAGAAGTTTTTTCATGTAGTCCCATTTATCTAATGCCATGAAACTTTTCTCCTAAATTTTCTTCTGGGAGTTTTATAGTTATAGATCTTATGCTTAGATCTTTAATCCATATCCAGTGAATTTTTGTATATGGTGCAAGGCAAGGGTCCAACTTCAGTCTTTTGCATGTGGATGTCCGGTTTTCCCAATACCATTTTTTGAAGACATTATCCTTTTCATGTTGTGTAGCCTTGAAACCTTGTCAAAGATCATTTGACCATATCTGCGAGGATTAATTTCTGGGCCTCTATTCTGTTCTATTGGTCTACGTGTCTGTTTTTATGCCACTACCATGCTGTTTTGATTACTATTGCTTTGTTATAGAATTTGAAATCAGGAAGTATGATACCTCCAGCTTTGTTTTTCTTGCTCAAGATTGTTTTGGCTATTTGAAGTCTTTTGTGGTTCCATATGAATTTTAGAATTGTTTTTTCTATTTCTGTGAAAAATGTCATTGAAATTTTCATAGGGATTGCATTGAATCTGTGTATAGTTTTGGGTAGTGTGGCAATTTTAACAATATTAATCCTTCCAACCCATAAACATGGGATATCTTTCCGTTTATTTGTGTCATCTTCAATTTTTTTCATCAATGTTTTTATTATAGAGATCTTTCACCTCATTGGTTAAATTTACTTCTAAGTACCTTATTCTTTTTGATGGCTATAATAATTGGGATATTTTCTTAATTTCTTTTTTAGATAATTATCATTAGTGTATGGAAATGCAACTGACTTTTTATGTTGATTTTGTATCTAGAAACTTTACTGGATTCATTTATTCTAACAGTTTTTTGGGGGAGTCTTTAAGGTTTTCTATATATAAAATCATGTCAACTACAAACAGAAACAGTTTTATTTCTTTTTCTTAATCTCATAAATTTTTATTATTTTTTTCTTTTTAAAAAACTATTTCAATGTAATTAAATTTTTAAAAAAGGAAGAAACTGCATTTATGTGTATACATATATTACATATATGTTTCACTCTTTTATTTTCCTCCTGAGGGAGAAGCCATAAACTGGGTGTTTTCTCCTGATCACACAAAGCTATACCAGCTTTTGTCGGCAGCATTACAAACTTTCTGTTGCTGCAACAAGCTGCTGAGCTCTTTTTTGTTCTCAATAGTTCCCAAGCATCCAAAGTATGCCAGTTCCTTGTCAGCACTCTGAGTCAAATGAGATGGAAACCATTCCCTAGGCAGCCCCGAAAGGCCAGGACACTGGATAAATTTTCCACTCTTCTCTCTCTTTCCAAAAAGAGAAGCCACAAGTTGGACTTTTTCTCTCATTGATGTTGAGCTGTGCTGGCTGTGGAGAAGGGCTGATGCAATTGAAATGAAATGGCTTTTCTTATTGTATCAGTGTGGCTATTCTTGGCTTTTAGCTTACCAGGGGTACATCCTAACTTGTTTCTAGAGTTCTAATAAAGGCTTTTGGACCATATATTGTTAATTAAGTCAATATGTCTGTAGGGCAATGAGGTCTAGGGCTTCCTGTTCTGCCATCTTGATGACATTACTCTAAAAGTAGTCTAATATTCCATTTTTAAATTTTAATTGTGCCATATAAAATAACCTAATCACAGGAGTAATATCTCACCATATTATAGTCCACAGGGATTCAGACAGGACATCTTAGGATTCATCTTAGAATTCTGCCTGCCAGAATTCTAAAGCTTAATGTCTTAAGAAAAACAACCATTTTATTTGCTCATCATTTTGTGGGTCAGCTGGGTCAGTTTTCTGGTCTGAACTGAATTGGCTGGAGCTGATCATCCAAGATGGCCTCATTGACATGTCTAGGCCACAACTGAAATGTCTGGGATGGCTGGATGGCTAGGAAACACTGTCTTTCATTCCCCAGAGGCTAGCTCAGCCTAGTTCATATTTTGGCAAAAGAGTTCACAGCAGCAAGAGAATGAAGCTCCAGTGCACAGAACTTTTCAAGTTTCTGCTAGATTTATGTTTACTGATGTCCCATTGGCCAAAGTAAGTCACATGGCTAAGTTGAAATTCAAGGGGTGGAGGAATAAACTCTATCTTTTGACGGGATGGGTTGTAAAGATTTTAGGGTCATTTTCTTGTGATCTACTGCAAACACTTAACTAATGAAATATTTATTATGAGCAATATTTCATTCCATGAAATCCTGGTACAACCAAATTATTGGGTAGTCCATTGAACTTCATTTTCACAGGATTTGACTGATATTAATCACTGTCACATAAATTATACAGCAGCAGAATTTCTGACTTGAAATACCAGGCTAATTACCTTGCTTTTTGGCTTTTTTTTTTTTTTTTTTTTTTTTTTTTTTTTTTTTTTTTTTTTTTTTTTTTTGGCCAGGGAGGACTTGAACTTACAACTCATGGAAAATTGCAAACAGCATTTACATGTGTATGGGTTTGTCATTTGATTTTATTCCTCTGGTATTTCTTGCTGTCTTCTTGACATTAAGATGAACGCTTGAAACCACAACAACCAAAAGGAGATAAGAAGAAACTCTGCCTGTTTATATGAGACAAATATTAATACTTTATTTCATTGCCTTAGTGGTGAAAAACAACCTCAAATAAGTAACTACTAAAGAAGATGATGTAGAGCCATCCAGGACAAGGAAATTACAGAAAGCAGCAAAAACTCTTGGAGCAAAATGTTGCTTCACTCTCAGATGGTAAGAATGGGTTTATGGGAAGTTCCATGGATGCCAAAACCTATCCTAGGGGCACCAAGAACCTATAAACAATACCAACTGACTTACTTAGATCCTGAACTGTGCTGAGTGTGTGAATAATTTAGGTCCTTCTGTTTAGGTTGCAACTGTTCAGTGAACAGAGCATCATGAGACTGTGTGTGCAATAGCATAGCATTTGTATAAACATATAATAATAACCAATATTTGTTAAATAATTACTATTTGCTAGGCACTGATCTGAGTGCTTTACCAAAATGAACTCATTTAATCTCTATAATACCAGTATGAGGTAAGAAACCGAGGCACAGAGAAGTTAAGTAATTTTCCCAAAATTATTAATACACAGCTAAAATATAGCACAGAAGGCATTTGAATGCAGGTAGTATGACTTGAAGGCCTGTTCTTGCAACCATTATGCCATTAGATGTGGGCATGTATGTGTGTTTGTGTGTGTGTGTGTACGTAAATCTGGAAAGGCACACACAAAAAGTCAAGAGTCATTATTTCTAGATGGTGGCATTACATGTGATTTTATCTTTGTTTCTTTATTTAGCTGCATTTTCTATTTTTCCATAATGTGTAGTTCTACTTGTAGAATCTTATTAAAGACTTATTAAATCTTATTAACGATCATGCAATTAACTGCCTCTTCCCATACTTTGCCTCACCTCAAAGAAAAATTTCCTCAAAATCTAAGGCAGCGGAGTGATCTCATCAATAACTCACACTCCTTCCTCCCCTCTGCTTTGCCAATCTCTGTCCATTGGATTTTGCCCTCATGTTCATAGACTCATAGTTGAAAGATGCTTGCCACAACTCCAAGCAATCACAACCTCATTCAAGGAAAGGAAGCAATGTTGGTGACCACACAAGCAGACAAAAAAAGCTTTTACATTCAGTGACTCTTCTTTTATCAGAATAGCCCTCTGAAAGACTTCCCTTTCATGTTATTGGTCCAAATTCAGTCACATGTCCATTCCTAGCTGGAAAATTGAAAAGCTGGTTTGCAGTTCCTATAGTGGAGGGCAGTAAAAGAGAAAGGGAATGACTGCTGGGTCAGCCAACTACAGGGGATCTGCCACATTCCATGACTCGTGGAAAATGTATTCCCTTTCCTGAAGAAACTCAACAAAGAGCTCATAACGACAGGACAGCAATACCCTGGTCAGGGATTCAAGAGATCTAGGTTCTATTCCTATCTATTACACTAATTTGCTTTGAGACTAAATAAATCACTTACTTTCTCTCTCTGACTCTCAGTTTAGTTGGCTGTAAAATGCGGGTATTATAACAGTTGATCAGGAAAGTCCCTCACATCTTGACATCTGATAATACTAGAAATCAATAGATTCTGTTAATATTTATATTGTGAAGCAAGTCTGTAATAAATCACACTCACAGAAGAGCCTCTCATCACCTGCATGGAAGGGAGAGGAAACAAGGCATATACACATTTAAGAAACAGTTGGCTCTATGAACACAAAACCTCTGTTCCCAAAGCAACAAAGACATGTAGACTATTTGTCACAAGTGAATTGTAAGTTTCACAAAAATGTCAGTGGTGAGCTCTTGAATTGATGGAAATGACAACCCTGCTGAAGAACAACAGACCTATTATTAGGTGGCAATCAGTCATTTCCTTTGGAAGCCACCATTCCCTTTGGAAACACCCTTTCTAACATGGTGTTTCTCTCTAATTGAGCATCACTTCTCTCTGTCTCTGTCTCTCTCTGTCTCTCTCTCTCTCTCTCTTTCTGTGTGTGTGTGGGGGGGGTGTTTTAATGGATGAAGTCACTTGCCTTTTGTAGTAGATACTGGACTTGGGTTACTTGACTTTTATTCCCTCTTTTTCTTAGCTATCCTCCTATACTGCACAGGCTAGAAAGCTAAAACTACATTTTCCTACATTTGTTGGAAACTTGGCTTCCAGATGTAAATTTTAGATTTTGCTGACTAGAAGTATTCTTGTGAGTTCTGGAAAGTAGAAGTGAGGCAGAGATCGTAGTCCTGCCTTTTGGATATTTTTTTGCTGACAAGGACATTTGTAAAAATGTGATATTCCCACATCAATTCTCCATGCTCCTGGTTGTTGAGAGGCACTGGTAGCAATGGGCTCAGAGATAGTGGCCTCTTCTTGACTCTGGTTTCTTGATCCTTGGATCACAGCTACAATGCTCTGTTCTTGAACTCAATATTCTAGTGGCGGGCTCAGAGGTAGTGCTCCCATGGTAGGTAAGTACTGTATTTTTCCATGAATCATTCATGGGGCTGCAGCTTAGAAACTACTTCTTCAGACCTTCCAATGATGCCATAAGCTCCCAATTCTCTGTATTAAATTCCTTCTTTTGCATAATACAAGGGTTTCTGTTTCTTGCAACGAATCCTGACTGCTATTTTTTCATAAAGTGCGCATGCTTATACCAGAATAAACTAAGGTATCTTTAGATGTCAACACTACACAGGCAATTCCCTACTCTACTTTAGGGTATCAGAGCTATGTTCCTCCCACCTTTACCCAGCCATTCTTGCTACATCTTTAGTCGAGAAGACCTGGAGGCATAAAGAAAGGACCACACAGAGAGGTAAACAGGAATCACCCATGTGTGGATAATTACTTGTTAGCCTTCAGAAAAGAGGGCTCTAAAATGAAAAATTTGATGACAAAGGATTTTATGAGTTAGAATTTTTGTTGCCACATTAGGATATTGGCACCCTCATATTCTTGCTTTGTTAATTTCTTTTCCATAGTTTTTACCGACTGCTGGTTAGTCAAAGTTCCTGGAACTCAGTTCAAGAAGTGGGGTGGCTATGGGCCAATGCTGTAATTTAGAGACGCTAAGTGACTCCTGAATTCTAGTGTGAAAAGCCAGGTGCTCACATTCTACTTCCACCTGTGAATTTTTTTTCTGTCTGGCTCCAGACTTTAGTAACAAGTGAACCTCAGCATATGCAGCTAAGAGGGAGATCCCATCAAGGTGAGTGGTGTACTTCTATATGCCACAGAAACATATGTAGCTAAAAGACCCACAGGAGGTGTAGGTGGGCCAAGAAGCCTTGCAATGTGTAACAGAAATCCTTGCTGTGGGGACACACAGGGGTAAGATACTTTAGGAAGAATATTTGAAACCTAAATGCCTTTAAGTGAGTTTTTCCATCAGACCTCTTTCATCAAACGTATTTCACTTTAGGATAGTTTCATAGAGAATATTTGGTGAATTAATAAAAGGACTGAAATATCTGGTTAGGCTGAAGTTATAAAAACTCATCAAAGTCGTTTTTGTCTATTTTTTTCCAAATCTGTAGAGAAAGGAGAATTATATGGACTACATTTGGGGTTCTAGAAATAGTTATCAAGGATTTTATTTTAAGGTAGAGCTTGATAGTGGGAGGAAATGGACATACAGTACTTACATACTGTTGGTGAAAGTGTAAATTGGCACAAGATTTCTGGAGGGCAATCTGGCAATATGTCTCAACAATTTAAAATGGGCACTTCTTCATCCAGAAATTCAACTTGTAGAAATTTATCCTAAGGAAAGAACCAGGCAACTGCAAGAGGACATATGTCCAAGGATGTTCACTGAAGGAGTCTTTACAAAATATAAAAAATGGGAATAGCCAAAAGGTTTGTTGGTGGAAGATTGGCTTAATAAAATGTAATGGAGCTTTCCAATGGAATATTATGCTGACACAAGGGGATTTATATATTTTAACATAGAAAGATATCCACAATAAACTGAGTATTGACAAAAGCTAATTAAAGAGGGTTTTTTTTGTATATTCTGTACATTTTGAATGATTTGTATATTCTGCTGCCAGTTATACTTGACTCGTGACAGATGCCTAATAATACTTAGTGAATTAATTCATGTAAATCTATCTTTATATATTTACATATGCATTATACATTCTGGAACAATATGTGCCTATCTGTTAAAACTGGTTATTTTTATCATCATTGGATGTGGTTGAAGCCTGGGGCCATAGCAGAAATTATTAAAAACAACTTTTACTTTATGATTTTTATTCTTCTGCATAATTTGAATTTTAAAATAAACATGTGTTATTTTATAACTTTTAAATTGTATTTCTATTTTGAAATAATACAGAATTCTCAAATTCAGTAACAGACAAAGGTGCCTAGAACATACAAGAACTCCTAAAAATCAAATGGAAAAATGAAAACAACCCAACAGAAGAATGGGCAAATGGTATGAACAGGCTATCCACGGAATAGAAAAACTGAAAGGGCAGGAAACATATGTCAAGATGTCAAAGTAAAATAACGAGGTACCACTTCTTAGCCACCAGATTGGCAAAACTTTAAGTTTGACAATATCACAGGTTTTCAAGAATGTAGATAAACAGGGATTCTTGGTTACTGCTGGTGAAACTGTGAATTAGTACAAGCACTTTGGAGAACACCCAGTAAAATGGAAACTGTGCATGCCCTGTGACCCAACTATTGCACTAAGTTTATACCTTAGAGAGACTGTCACTCCTCTGCAGAAAGAGACATGCACACTTGTGAAATGAGGCTGCTTTAATTTATTGTGCTCTGAGAATGTTGCATTGATTTTGAAGGAAACAATCCTCTTAGAAGCCAAGGAGGGAGCAGGGGAAACAGGATAGAGAGGGGAAGAAACCAAGCAAGCGTTGATTTCAGGCCAAGTTTTGGCAGCCTCAGCTGACCCAGAAGGGGAGCTCTGGGTTTTCCTTCTTTTGCACCAGTCATTGGCTAAGAACCCGCTTGGAAGATATAAACACCCAGGCACTTCAGACTCTTTGTGTCTACAGGCAAAGAGGCGCCAGGATGTCAGGAGCAATCTCTAGAGTCTTCATTGTGGGCCATTAGAAACAAAAGCTCACAGAAGCCGGGAAGGGGAACATAATTGGTAAATAAAGATCCTGTACCTGGAGGAAGTACTGACAGCACATACTATCAGTGCAAAATAAACCCTGGAATGATCTTTAATGAATCCATGATTTTCACTGAGAAGTAGGAGAGGGAACAGGACCTTATCTATATATAACGTCTTATTTATTTTTTAAAAAAATGAAGTATAACAAATACAAATAATAGATAATTCCGAATGGTGAAAACATGAATGAAAACAGGATCATTGTTTGCACCTCACTGGGCATCAAACACACCCAAGTATAGCTGGTGAACAGGTGAGGGAGAATCCCAAAACTTGGCTTGCAATAGGAACCAGGGAACTTCCTGCACATGGACTTCACCGGGGCCTTGAGTCTTCAGTGCTAGCACAGAATCTGGCACATAGCAGGTGCTCAATAAAAAGCTAATGAAGAATGCAGTTTTGGAATCCTTTCAAAGATTGTTTTGCAAGCTATGAAGAGGTTTCCTCCTACCCACACATGCTTTGCTGCAGACCACATCTTAGCTTTGGCACTTTGAGGATAGTATGTATTGATGTCAACATCTGGCAAAGATTTCAGAGTTTGAGGGGAGCAAAAATGTTCATACACACCTAGGAGATACCCTCTGTGCATGCCCAGAAATAACCAGGGCAGGGGAGGCAGGTTAGGCAGTACTGTGTGGCTGAGATACCTCCCAAGCAGGAGTGGCTTAAAAGTGAGTTCTCTTGGGGGTAATAGAAAATGCTCTAGAATTAGATTGTGGCGATGACTGCGCAACTCTGTAAGTATACTAAAATTAATAGAATTGCTCATTCAAAAAAGGTGAATTTTATGCTACATAATTTATAAATCAGTATATGGAAGAGATATCTGCACTCCCATGTTCATTGAAACACTATTCACAATAGCCGAGATACGGAATCAACCTAATTATCCATCAGCAGATGAATGGATAAAGAGAATGTAGTATATATACACAATGGAATATTATTCAGCCATTAAAAAAGAATAAAATCCTATTATTCGCAACAACATGGATAACCTTAGAGGACATTATGTTAAGCAAAACAAGCCACATGCAGAAAGACAAATACTGCATGTTCTCACATATATGTGGGAGCTAAAACAAGTCGATCTCATAGAAATAGGGGTAGAATAGTGGTTACCAGAAGATGAGATGAGGAGGTGAGAGAGGGGATGGAGACAGGTTGGTCAACAGATACAATCTTACAGCTAGATAGGAGGAATAAGTTCTAGTGTTCTGTAGCATTGTAGGATGACTATAGTTAACAATAATGTATTACATAGTTTCAAACAGCTAAAAGAGGATTTTGGATGTTCCCAATACAAAGAAATGATAAATGTTTGAGGTGATGGATATGCTAATTACCCTGGATTGATCATTACACATTGTATACATGTATCCAAACATCACACTCTACCCCCATAAATATGTACAATTATTACTTGCCAATAAATAAATAAATACAAGAAATAAAAAAAATGAGTTATTTGCTCTCAAGAAGACCTTAGTAAGTGGCAGAATTAGGACCAAGGGGGAACCTGAGGCTTCTGAGAACCATCTATGCTTTTGTCCTGCAAGACACTGTGACTTCCAATGGAATAAACTCAAAATAGCTGTTAATACATTGTTACTACAACTGACATGCCACATAGGTTACAGATATGTTAGGACAGTACTGATCCTCACAGCCCTCAGGACGGCTGCCTGGGGCCCAGGCTGCAGAAAATCTTCTGTCAATTGCCTCTGGCCAAGAGCATCTTCCTCCATTTGCCTCAGTGTATCAAACAAATATAAATTTTCTTGGGTTCCGTGATGTGAAAAAGGCTAGAAAGCACTGCCCTGGAGAAATGCCTTATCTGTTAACCTTTTCTCTATCCCTTAATGAGAACCTGGGCCTTGCAGAGGTGAGAATGTCAGATTTGAGGGTTTATTAAACCAAAGGACGTGGGGTTGGGTAGCCGGAAGAGGGGCGCGCTGGGTGACTGTGAGAGCAGCCAGAATCAACTGTGGGCATTGACTTGGATGCTTCCTTTACCCCTGCAGAGAATTATGTTTATTCACCTGGAAAGCAGAAACGGTTGCTAACTGGAGCAGAAAAGTAATTTCCATTTGGATGTGGCAAATGAAGACCAGAGCATCAACAAGAGAAACCCTCATATAAAAGAGAGGGGTCACCAATGCTTCCATTTTCAAAGATAGAAACCACCGTCCAGGAGTAACTCTAGGGACCCTGGAAGCCACCTGGGAGGTACTGGAGGCGTGGTAGAAATTCAGAGCATCTTAGGCCTGCCTTCAATGAGACTTTAAAAACCCCTTACGAGGCTTCTCTAAGCTTGTCTTACTTCCATGACCAACCTATCTTTGGGGAAGGTTAGAAAAATGCTTCCCTCCTAGACTCCCAAGGTTGTTACAGACAGAGAATGTGTCTCAGGATTTATTATAATTTGCCACCAAAAGTCCTTTCTCATGTCTTAATTTTGGTTCTCTAGAAACTGACCCTGAAACAATGAATTGAGTGCAAGTAATTTATTTGGGCAATGCAGGGAACGCAGGAAGGGGTGTAAAGAAATGAGGCAGGGAAGAGAAGGAAGGAAGCTAATAAAGAGTGTGTTATCAAGCAGACCCCCACTTTGGGCAAGAGGAACTAATCCCAGTGGGCATGTCTGAAAGGCAGTGTAGAGCACACATCTCAGAGCTATGCCCACTGAGAGGTGAGGTGGCTCCCCACTTGTTTTCCATTAGTTGAGGGCTACTCCTAAGGGATATTCATTCCCCAGTATTCTAGGACTATTGTACAGGTGGGCAAAGTAGGGCCTGGGGTTCAGAGAAAACACTAAGGGGATATGGGTGCTGGCAGTTACAAGTTGGGCCTTGTGCACACCAGTGCAGTAAGAGAGAAGTTATGGGTGGGCACCAACACTCTGTTACACCTGGCAAAGGTCTTCCTGTGTTCTGGGCACCTGCAGCCTCCTCTCTGAAAAGTCACAGAACTGAATTTCCACCAACAACTTGATCTCAGAGCAGGGATCCCAGTGCCACTGACTTTCTGGCTTAGCAAAATGTGGAACTTGTAGCCACCAAGGGTGCTGAGTGTGCTATTGGCTGTTCTGAGAGCATCATTCATGATCCACCCAGAGAAAGCCTGAGGAGGGAGGTTCGCTGCACTGGCCCATTGAGGACTGGCACATCTACATCCACAAGCTGTCTAAGGTCACCTGTGTCTCTGACAAAAGAAGCCAGAGACTCTCGCTACAGCCACCAGATCTGATTTCTAGGCTCTCCTCTCTCTAGTCTGGAGGAGACTCAGTGGCCAAAGACAGTGGGTCACTCTGGGCTCTTGGCAGATGTTTCCCAACTGTCATGATGTCCTTATGAGGCAATGGTGGAGATTTTGGTCCTTCTCAACAGTCCATCCCTGACACACACACACTCGGGCAAGACAGTGCAACAAAGAAGTGAAGAATGTGTGTGTGCACTCTGGGGTTAAACTGCCTGCTTCGAATGCCAGGCTTGCTACTTAGGTGAGCCACTTAACCTCTCTGTACCTCGGTTTCACTCTCATAGCACCACCTCAGAGGATTGGTGCAAGGATGAAGCAATAGAAAACATCTGGAACCTTCTAAGAGCACCTAGGAAATGCCCAATAAATGTTAACATTTTTTAAATTCTACTTATGAAAAGATGAAAACACTGGAGGTGGAGATGCACCCAAGGTCACAAGGCAAGTTGGATTTACAGCAGGAAAGAACCGAGCCTGGCAGGCCCTACCCAACCTCTGGCCCAGCAGTTCTCCTCCACGCTTTGGGGGTCAGCTGACATTCCGATTCTCCTGCCTAACCCCAATTCTTGTAAACAGCTCCAGCTATAGAGCCTGGGATTTCAGAATCACCTTCTCTGCAGCTAGGATTCTGACTGTGTATGGGCACCAGTCCCAAGTCTGACTCTTCCAGCCCCACCCCCACATGTCCCATTTCCCATGCTTCTCCTGTAGTCCCTGTTCCCTTTCCTTTGTGCACTCAGCACAATTCCTGGCACTAGATAGGTGCTTGGATAGGGTGAGGTGGTTGCACTAGTCTGCCTAGCGAGTGAGTACAAGGATCAATACCACTACTCTTACCAGGAACTCTAAAGTCATGCCAGGGGCAGGGGACTGCTCTCCACTTCTGGGCCCATGGCATCATATCCTGTTTGCTCGACCCAACATGAGTTCCTGGGCTCCATGCGCACTCAGCTGTCTAATCCTGATTATTGGATGTTTGCCTGAATAGAGACCAGCAGTGGCTGTAACTTCTGATCCCAGACAGCCTCCAGGACAAACCTCCTCTAGCAGAGCCTGCAGCTGAGCCAGCACTCCTAGAATCCACCCCAGTCCAGTGGGTGGATATGCAGCCTGCTGCCACTCTTTCCTTACCTCTCCATTCTGTTAGGTGGTGGTGGGGCTACTAGTCCAGGAGGTGCCCCAGGCCACGTTGGCTGCGCCATACTCATTTCTTCTCCATCTATGATTAAAAAAAGAAAAAGCCTCTGACTCTGGAGTCCAATCCCAGATACAGAAACTCTATTTTCATCCAATCAAATATTGGCTGATTCCAAAACCACTAAATTTCCAGATTAAGTTCAAACTGGAGTCATTCTTGAGGCCCTGCAACATATGTATGCTTAAACTCATCGTTAATTTTTTTCACCACCAATTCTAGGTGCTAAAGGTACAAAAATTAACAAGTCACATCAGTTCTCTCCTGATGGAGAAGGCAGATGTGTAAGCAAATAGCTATTATATGAGGTTATAAATGCTAAAATAAAAGTATCATTAAAATGCTATGGGAATGTCAATAAAGGAGGAACTAATCCTATGGGGAAAGGTCAAAGAAAGCTTCAAAACTGAGATGATACCTGAGCTAAGTTTGAAGGATGAGTGGAACATGTCAGAAGCAGAAATGGGAAAGGGCATTTTATTTTAATTTTTTTCTCCTTTTTAACCTGAGGTCAAGAGAGCTCTGTTAGCCAAATCTGTCAGTTTGCAGTCAGTTTGAAAACACTGGCCCTTCAAAGCTCCCCAGTTTGCTTTCTTTCTCTTTCCCTTTAAATCTTCAATTCCCTGGGTCCATTCTTTTCTCCCATAGGTGCCCTGTTGAAGGTGTGCAAGCAGCATCCCTAAATATTCATTTGTATTTGTACGGTACATAGTATTGTTTTGTGCGTATGGCATATGAGGTTTCCATTTGCATAAATGATACTTTACTATAAATTTCATTCTTTCTTACATTATTCACTCAACACTTTTTAAAGATCTATGCATACTGGTGCACATACATTTAATTTTTTTCTTCTAACTGTAGCATAGTGTTCTATGGTATGCATGAATCTCATTTTTCTCATCAGTTCCCCTAATAATGGACACCCAGGTTGCTTCTAACTCTCTCCCCTCATAAAGAACATCCTCATATATGCTCCTTAACAGACCTGTGCATGAAATTTTCCTGGCCATAATCCCAGATGTGGGCCTGCAGGGTCATAGGGCATCTGCATACTTAATTCTACAAGCTATTACCAAATTGCTCTCAAAGTATATGCCTTCAGCAAAGATTTATCGAGCACCAACCACATACCATGAACAAAGTCCCTGCTCTCAGCGAACTTACAGTCGAGTGCAAGACATAACAATGAACTAATAAATGACATAATGAAATACCACATTGTGAAAGGTGCCATGAAGAAAATAGAGCAGGGTAGGGGACAGAGAGTGACAAGGAGTGCTATTTTAGGTAAGGTCATCAGGAAAGGCCTCTCCGAAGGGGTCGTATTTGATAAGAGGCTTGAAAGAAATGAGAGAGTGATCTGTGTTGGGTCTGGGGGAGAACATTCCAGGCAAAGGGAACAGCAAGCCTTGGAGGCAGGAGCAGGTTGAGTGTGTGTGAATGACAGTAAAAGAACAGTGTTTGGGATTTTTAAGCAATGAATTTATAGTCTAATTGACGACAGTGCTAGTAAAATGCTTAGCACAGTGCCAGGCACCACTAAGTGCTCAATTGTGGCAAACCGTTACTATTATTAGAGTACCACGATTAGGTTGGAGTACCAGGATTAGATTGGTTTGGAAAGGTCTTTTTCATTGCCAAAGGAAAAGGGATGGGAGGATTAGAGGCCAACGAGAGGGGCCAGGGCGTGAAATGGGGAAGTGGGATTTTAGTTTAGTGCTATTTATACAGCTCTAGAAATGTTTTTGTTTGTTTGTTTTCACAAGTATTTTCTGAACAACCCTTGAGAACTGGTTTTGGAGCAGCAATTGAGCCGATGGTCTTCATTCATCTTCATCACCATTGGTAGTACACCCAGACTATGGTCCTTATAGAAGAGGGAGTTCCTTCAGGGACTGAGGAAGTACTCAGAAGAGAAGCTGGACCAAAGTATATCCCTTGCTCATTGGGAGTTTAGAGCGAACAGCATCTCAGCAGGGTGTTCCAGCTAAACGCCCAAATGATTGACTAATTACTTGGGTCTGAACACAGCTGAACAAATCCACCTTCTCAAGTCACTGCCAGAGGTTTGAGCAACTTCATTCTGGCTAGATTTCAGCACCACAGAGCAAGGACCAGATGACTGGGCCAGGAGGGACATTTTTCACTTTTCCACTCCCTTCTGTTAAAAAATACTACTGTACAATCAGTTTTCCTACCAACAGATTTGATGGTGGTTACAGAAAATATGAAGAGCTATTCAGCCTCACTAGAAATCAGTTCTATGCAATTACAAACAGAAATTGGAGGCCATTTTTCATCCACCAGGTTGGCAAACATTAAAGGGATTGGTAATAGCCAATGCTGGGGAGAGTGGGAGGGAAATGGGCACTGTTGTACACCTTGGTGGGAGTTTTAATTGCGAAAGACATTTTGGAGGGCGATTTGGCAGCTTTTAACAACAATTAAAATGGTCAGAGCCTTTGGCCCAGCAAGCCCTCTTCCAAATAAATCAGCCTTTAGAAACTTTATCTCACAGGTATACTTGTATATGTACCCGAAGATAAATATACACTTGACCTTGAACAACATGGGTTTGAACTGTGTAGGTCCACTTATAGGTGGATTTTCTTCTGCCTCTGCCACCCCTGAGACAGGAAGATTAACCTCTCCTCTTTCTCCTCCTTCTCAGCCTACTTAAAGTGAACACGATGAGAAGGAAGACCTTTATGATGATCCACTTCCACTTAATAAATAGTAAATACAGTTTCTCTTCCTTATGATTTTCTTAATAACATTTTTTTCTCTAGCTTCCTTTATTGTAAGAATACAGTATATAATACATACAACATACAAAATGTGTGTTAACTGTTTGTGTTATCAGTAAGGCTTCCAGGCAACAGTAGGCTATTAGTAATTGAATTCTGGGGGAGTCAAAAGTTATACATGGATTTTCAACTGTGCCGGGGGTTGGTGCCCCTAACTCAAGTGTTGTTCAAGGGTCAACTGTATGCGTGTGTGTGTGTGTGTGTGTGAAAAATGTAATTGACCAAAATTCTCATCTCTAGGGGAATGGTTAAGTAAATTGTGGCATGTCTGTATAATGGAGTCCTTGGCATGTACTGACAGGGAAAGATATAATAATGTGGATATTGTAATATGGATATAATTGAATAATATGTAGGATAGAATCCCATTAATATATAAAAGGAAATCTATATATGTTCATTTATGTGTGTATATACTTTCCTAGAAGGTCTGAAAGAGCACACTTCAACTGTTAACTCCAACTACTCTCTGGAGAGGGGAGTAAAAAAAGAGTGAGAAGAATGAGGGTGATTTGAAAGGTTTTTCTCTATCTACATCTCATTTAGCACTCATGCAGTATATGTGCATTTAAAAGCAATTATATAGAACAAACAGAAACTAAGAGGCTGTACGGCATTTGTACTTAACGTGCTTCATCTTCCTCTTCTTCCTCACCACTGTCATCATCCTGATCATCTGTTCAGACCCCTGAGGCTTTTCTCTTCCTTGGCACATGACAAAGCCTGAATCCTAAGCAAGCTCTTACTGTGGCTGATAGTTCTGTCAGCTGTTAATTATTCATGCTAATGGAAGGGGCTGGAGGCACAGATAATGCAAAATCAAGAAGAGTAAATCTTTCAGAGTCTGGTGTACTCCCCTCTCGGATCCCCTGGGAAAACCTTGCATACTGTAGGTATTTACTCAGCAATAAATATCGATTGATATGGATTGATATTTGTCTCTGCAATTTCAACTCACCCGCATTCTCAGACTTGCAGATTCATACCCCTGCTCAGAGCCTTCCTCAGATCTTTACTGGCCTTGCCCTGCTGGTGGGAACCTAACCACTGCAGGGGGTTCCCCTGAGGATTGTCAAGCCCCAGGTATTATCCACCAATGGGTTATTCTTTCTATTGATAAAACAGAGATGAAGGAGTCCTTGTTGCTATTTGTTTGTTTTCACATAAACTGAACTTGTGGCCTTGCCTCTCTAGTGAGTGTTCAGCCAGCTTATGTTCAGAAAGCACAAACAAATCAAAAGAAAAATTTCACATCCATTGGAATGGCTAGAATAAAAAAAAGACTGACACCTGCAAATATTGATGAGGATGTGGAGCAATTAGAGCAATTAGAGCTCTTACACTGCTGGTGGGAGTATAAAATGGTACAACCACTTTGGAAAACTGGCAGTTTCGTATATTAATAATCACACATCTCACCCTATGACCCAGCAATTCCATTCCCAGGTATTTACCTGAGAGAAATAAAAATATAGATTCACAATAAGACTTGTACATGAACATTCATAGAAGCTTTATTTGTGATAGCCACAAACAAGAAACAACCCAAATATCCATCCACAGGCAAATGGATTAACAAACTGTGGTATATTTGTACAGTGGAATATATTTAACAATAAAAGAAAACAAACTAATGATACATGCAACAACATGTATCAATCTCAAAAACATTTTCTTAAGCAAAAGAAACCAGACATGAGAAAAGTATGTATTGTATAATTCCACTCGTATGAAGTTCTAGAACCAGAAAAACATCTCTATAGTGACAGGGGCTGGAAGTCATTAACTGGAAAGGAGCACATGATCATTCTGGGGTTGTGGAAATGTTCTAGATCTTGATAAAACTCATCAAACTGAACACATAATAACTGTATTAGTTGGCTAGGGCTGCCACAACAAAATACCACAGATTGGGGTGTTTGAACAACAGAAATTTATTTTCTTACAGTTCTGGAGGCTGAAGTCCAAGATCAAAGTGCCAACAGGGCTGCTTTCTCCTGAGGCCTCTCCCCAGCTACCTTGGAGACCACTACGTTCTCACTGTGTCCTCACATGGTCTTCCCTCTGTGTGTTGTCTGTGTCCAAATCTCCTCTTCTCTTAAGACCACTGGTAATATTGAATTGGTGTCTACCCTAATGACCCCATTTTAACTTCATGACCTCTTTAAAGACCCTGTCTCCAAAGGCAGTCACATTCTGAGGAACCGGGGGATAAGATTTCAACATATGAATTTTTTGGGTGGGGACACACAATTCAACCCATAATAATAACTGTGCATTTTATTATATGTAAATTGCTTCTCAGTAAAAAAAGAAATAAAGAACAGAGAAATAAAATTCCCCATATTCCTAGAAATAGAGGGGAAGTGGACATTGGTGAACTGTGGGGCATCTGCCATCCAATGCAAAAGGCACGGTAAGTTACAATACCACAACAGCCAACATTTATTGAATGGAGCACTTTACATGTATTAGTTAATTTAATCTTCACAAACATACTATGAGGTATAGGTATCATTATTATCCTCATTTTTAGATGAGGAAACCAAGTCACAGAGAGGTTAAGTAGTTTACTTAAGGTCACACAGCTAGAAAGTGGCAAAGCCAGGATGTGAATCCAAGCATGTTGTGCCCAGAGCCTGCACAATCACCACTCAACTCTGCCTCACTAGCTTGGAAGGTATTACTGACAGATGGATGTCTGGGAAAGCAGATGTGTCCAGAAATCATAGGACCCTCCTAAAAGAGAACAGAGCAACTCCAGGTTAGCAACTAAAGGAGGTTCTGGGGAGAAATTAGCTGATCACTGTGTTGCCTAGCATGGTGCTTGACACATGATGGGTTTTCAATATTATTTTTGAGTACACTTGACAGATTTATCTGCCTGTTTCATGCAGGTCCCCTCCTTAGGGAATCTGGCCCCACCTATAACTTGTAAGTCCCTAAATGAGTATGGGTATATGTGTGTTAACTTTTCATTAAACCGTAACATGTATAGTGAAAAGTACACAGATGCCCCTTCAAGCCCCCTTCCAGACATCATCCCTGCCACCAAGGGTAAATGTATCCTAGCTTTTAACAGCATGGACTGGTTTTGTCATCTGAATTAGTTTCCCAGAGCTGCTGTAACAAAATACTACAAACTAGGTGGCTTAAAACAATGGAAATTAATCGTCTTACAGTTCTGGAGGCTGTAAGTCCAAACTCAAGGTGTCAGCAGAGCCATGCTCCCTCCAAAAGCTGCAGGGGAGAATCCTTTGTCTCTCCCTAGCTCCTGGTGGTTTGTCAGCAATTCTTGGTGTTCCTTGGCTTGCAGCTGCAGCACTTCGACCTCTGCCTTGGTCATCACATGGCATTCTCGTGTGTCGGTATCTCTATCTCTTCTCTTCTTATTATAGTAGAACTCTAGTCACATTAGATTAAGGGCCCACCCTACTCCAGTACAACCTCATCACAGCTAATTACTGTGCATCTTCCACCACCCTATTTGCAAATAACGTTACATTCTAAGGTAGCGGGGGTTAGAACTTTAATGTGTCTTTTTGGGGAGTCACAATTCAACCCATAACACCATCCAAATGAAATAAAATGACATCATACACTACAAACTCTTGTGGCTGGCTTCTTTCACTTAATGCAATGTCTGTGAAATTCCTTCATATTGTAGTATGTAGTTGTAGTTTGTTCAATAGCTCTACCATAGTATTCCATTTTGTGAATACACCATCATTTATCCATTGTATTGATGGTAGTTTCCTGCTTGATGCTAGTATGAATAATGCTGTTATAGATATTCAAGTATATGTATTTTAGTGAACTTATGCATGCATTTCTGTTGGAATATATGTGGGAGTGGAATTGCTAGGTCATAAGGTAGGCATATGGTCAGCTCTAGCAGATACAGGCAAATAGTATTCCAAAGGGATTTTACCAATTTACCCTTCCACCAGCAGTGTTTGAGAGTTCTGGTCACTGCTCCTCCAATACTTCGTATTGTCTTTCTTTTTCATTTTAGTTGTTCTGGTGGATGCATTGAGATCACATCATGTTATCTTTTTAATTTGTTTCCTTTTGTTTTTCCTTCCATCTTCCCATCCCTCTTTGCTCATCATATACACTTCCAGGTCTCTTCATCACCCATTACCACAATTAGCATCTTCAGATTTCTTCCTTCTAGTCAGATGCCTCGATCTACAGGGAAACCAATGTTTTTCTCCATTTATCATCCTCTTACAGAAGAATTTCACTTGCAGCAACTTTGAACTGCCTCTGAACTCACTCATGCTGCAAAAGGATCCAGGCCTGTTTGTTGATTATTTTGTTTTTCATGCCTTAAGAGCAGGACTGGAACAAACATGAAGTTGGAGAGTAAGATGCTTGCCATAACAAATCCATAGGGTCTGCGGTGCATGCGAATCTACTTGTAACAAAATCATCCCCCTCCAACTTTGCTCAATGGGTGTCTTTCTTATTGTATGTTAAATCCATTTCACAGTGAAGTTATGTTAGAGTGTCAGGCCTCAAATGCACATAAAGCAACTCCTGAACATGGTGAGTGGGTGTAAGGAGACAACCATTCCTTGTTCAAATCACCACCAGCAGCCCTATTGCTTCGGGAAACAATTGGGTCTCTCAGACTGGAAACTGGGACCAGTCCCTCTCCTTCTTCCTGCCTACACTCCCAGTCCTGGAGGTAGCAAGTTTGAGTCTATTCTAATAGTACCCTGGAAAAGATGTAAGCTTGTGAGGAGGAGGAGGGAGGTCAGTCACCTCAACTCCAACCCCTTCCCTGCTACTTGCTGACTATGTGAGAATGGGGCAAGGAGCTGGGCAGACAGGCACCCTTGAGGAAGTATGTAGCTCAGCAAGAGTGGAATGGGTCAGGGCCTGAGACCAGAAGCCACCCTGTATTAGCCATAATGGGCTGTGCTTTTCACATACTCTTGGCTTGGTCCTTTTTTGGCCCTGTAGGTGTTCTGTAAAGTCTCTTTGAAGAGACCAGTCTGTCTGAGGTACTGTCAAGACTTGAGCTGGAGATTTAAAGGTGAGCCACCCCACAGTGGCCATCAGTGTGCTGTATGGCTAAAGGGCATTAGTCTCCTGGTCCAGCTCTTCCTCCATCTTCAAGTGTCTCAGAACTGATGAAGAAGGAGGGCAATCACCTAGGAGCCTTCCGTTTTGAATCTGTGTTGGTTCCAAAACTGGCCTTGAACGAGTCAGACTCTTGATATTTGACACTTATTGAATGTCCCAGTGCAGTTGGTATGATATAGATTATAAATATATCATAACCTGGCCCTGTGAGGACTTTTTGTTGAACATTTACCAAGAACCTTACATCTGTAAAGGGAATCTGAAAACCATCCACACCCATCATCACCGCAAGGTTGACAAGTGAGAACTGCCAAGCTTTAAGGTAAGTGGAATAAAGACTTTCCTCAACAGGCCCAACAAACCAATGCCAGGCCATGACCGTAACATAGAGTTATACTATTTCTGCCATTGACCTTAGCTTTAGCTTTCCTGTCTGGGAGCAGCTGGTCTCTGTGACTTATTTACGTGGAATTTCCCCCAAGCATTGTGTTCTTGTATTTATCTTCCAAAGGGGAGAATAATTTCCTCCTGTGGAGGAGTTTGATGTGAAGCTGAGTAGTAGTGGCCCGTTCAGAGAGGGGAGCATCAGAAGAACAGCTTGTGGGCCTTGCCTGAGATTCAGGGCCAAGAGGGGATTGTGGAGGGCATAGACTGAGGAAGGGAAGAACCACTGGAACATATCTCATGTGGCCTTAGAGAACACTTAAGTTTATTTGTAGCTTGTCCCAAATTTATGCAAATTTGGTGCCTACCCAAGGCCTCCCTTGTGGGGAGGGAATGTTTGAGGGCTATTGTCATCTTGTGACCAATATGATAAGGTGGAGAATTAACAAATGAGTTCACTTTCAGCCTACAGACTGAGTACTTCCCACCTAGGCTTCAAGACAGGCCCACCATTTAATATCAGGAGAAAAGGTTAGGAAGCTACTTAACAGTTGATACTTCTCAAATTGTCAAGATATCAACATTAAGTTTGCCAAAAATCAGTGCCAGTTTCCTCACTGACATTTTTCTATGATTTACTCAATGGTTAGTAGGTAAACTAAGTTGTAACACTATGTATTTTCCTACACAGGAATAAGTAGAACTATTTTCATTTAAATAAATGCTATCAAGAAGCATTTCTTCTTTTTTTTTTAAACCTGAATTAGCAAGAGTTTGTTCATCACTGCTCTATGCATCCGCCATGGAGAATGGCAACCTCTCTGGACCTCCAATGTGGTTCAATAGCAATCCAGAACGATCTCTTCCATTTTCTGAGTTTGTGACTGTTCTGAGAAATGTTGTTGATGGCATTGTTGTTCTCAGTTCTTCAACCCTCCCTGTATGCTTTTGCCACGTGACTTCGCAGGGCCTCCCTTCTCCATTGATGGTGAAATTGGCCATGAAACAAAGGCTCGAAGAGAGCTCCTGCTGTTGGGCTTGCCCTCTCTTGCTTGCGCCATTGCCTTGGGAAAGTTTCCCTGAACATACATACACCTGATAGCTGCTGCCCTTTATCCTGGCCCCAGAATGAAAACACATGGAGCAGACCTGGGTGCCCACTTTTTGCTTGGAGCTAAGCCCAGATGGACCTGCAGCTTAGAGTTGAGCAGCCCAGGAGAGCTGAGCCTACATCAGCTGATTAATAGACACCTGAAGTCCCGTAAATGTGAGATCTGATGGTTATTTTTTTGCCACTGAATCTGAGGACATGTAGTAATAGCTGATTGTTTATAACTCTTTAAGCACTTTTTCATCTAACTCAATAATGCTACACGTGAGTACTACTATTATTCCCATTTTAAAGATGCGGAAACTGATTCATAGAGAGGTTAATTAATTTGCTCAGGTTCACAGAGCTAGGAAATGTCAGAATGGTAATGCAAAGACAGGTGCGTGGAATTCTAAGGCTTGCAATATAAGGAACTATGTCTTCTTCATAGAGTGTAAACCTATAGGATATAGGGCAAGGAGAGACCGGCTACTTTTTTCATTTCCTTCTCAACTTAAATATCAGCCAGTTGACTTCCTATTTTTGCATCACTGGAGCATTTGAGACCTTGAGATTTTGAACTTCTCATTCCTATCCTCCCCAGCAGATGCGTCCTGTTCTTAAGAAACCTATAGCTTAAAGTGTTGTTGACTTTTCAAAGTTTGGGTTTTGGAGATAGAAGACTGGGTTCAGTAACTGAGCTACATTAAGCAAGTTATTTAACCTTACTATGCCTCAGTTTTTTTACCTCTAAAATGGAGATAACAATACTACCTCCTCTAGTGTTATATGAGGATAAAATGAGATAACGTATATAAAGTATTTACTCAACACAATATATGGCTGTAAGATGTTTTTGGCTACAAGTGACAGAGATCCTGAGTCAAAATGGCTTAAACAATTAGGAAATGTTATCTTGCATAGTCCAGTGAGGGAAGAGCACTCTAGTAGTGACCCAGTGGGGCTCTGGCCCATATCTGTCAGCCATTCTCTTTGCTTGGCCTTCCTCAGGCTGGCCCCCTGGAAGCAAGATGGCTGTTGGCAGCAATGGGGCAGTGGGATTTCTTGTTCATAGCTAGTGCAAGAGAGAAAGCAAACCACTCCCATATATGAAAACAAATTCCTTCCCTTCAATCTCTTTGGGCCAACCTGGGTTACTGCCCTCCCCTTGAATCAATAACTGTTGCCAGAGGAGTACTCCATGGTGACTGGCTTTAGCCTGAGTCTGTGAACCAGTGAGGGGGAAAGAGGAATGGCTTATCGTGATTGATTCACACGAGCCAGGGTTCCTCTTTGTTTCTGGGGATGAGGTAGCCTTCCCCTGAGTTACATGATTTAGGTGAAGCAGGGGTGATTACTTAAACAACATCAAGATCTTGTTAGAAAAGAGGAATAGATTTGGGCAAGGCACTCAATAGCTGGTCGAAAGTAAATGCTCAATAATTGTCAGCTTATTTTGCTATTCTATTTTTGCAAACACAGGGATTATTTTTTAGCAGTCAGTTGTGGTGTTTTATGAAAAGATAACTAATACCTGGCCTTTAGCCATTCCCTAAATGGCTAAAGGGCAACTCGGGGATGACAAATCATTTGCATTGAATGCTTCTCTTTTTTCTTCTTTTTGGAAAATTAATCTACCTGGAAAAAAACTCCAAGGACCTGTAAAGACCTGGAAGGTGTAAGTTCAATTCCTCATGTCACTGTCACCTTGAAGACACAAAGTTGATAATGCATGGCAACTTCTCCCCTCCTTGGGCCAAGCAATATTTTCCATCAAAAATACTACACTTCAACAATTTGTGTGCAAAATCCTGGCACTCTGTGGTGGACATCTCTTATTTTTGCCTTTTTAGTTGCCTTGTTTATTGTTTCTACCTTTCCCTCTTTTCCACCTAACAGAACCTCTGTTTTTGTGGCAAACCTATTCTGTACGATTTGGATGAGGCTGACCTCATCCACACGTGTGCACATGCATGCACACAAGCCAGATTGACCAATCAGAGTACATTATCCCTTACTTTGGATAGAATGATTAGTTCCAGGATGGGCACATGACCCATACCTGGCCAATCACACTCTCTTCCTGAAAATTTGAACCTTGAGCTGAATGAACAAATGTCAAAGGAGCCACAACTGAATCTTTACATGCCCAGTGCCTAGAAAATATACTTTATGCTTTCCTGTTATTTATATCCAGAGCTGACATGGTTTCCATTGGTCCCAAGTTCTGGCTGTCTTGATTATTCAGTTCTGTGATCATCCCAGAATTTCTCTAATAAATTCAGTCTGCAGACTGAATTGTCACTCCCCTCCCTGGGCAATCATACATGTTGAAGCTTTGATCCCCAATGTGACTGTATTTGGACATAGGGCTTTTAGGAAGTGCTTAAGGTTACATAAGTTCATAAGGGTGGGGTTCTACTCTGATAGGGCTAGTGGATTTATTAGAAGAGGAAAAAAGAAAGAGAGCTCTCTCTCTCTTCAAGTGCACGAACTGAGGAAAGGCCATATGAGGACACAGAGAGAAAGCTGCTGTCTGCAAGTCAGGAAGAGAGCTCTCACCAGAACTCCATCATGCTGGTATCCTGATCTTGAATGTCCAGGTTCCATAACTGTAAGAAAATTAACTTCTGTTATTTAAGCCACCCAGTCTATGATATTTTGTTATGGCAGCCCAAACAGACTAAGACAAATACCATTTTCCCTCTTAAGATTGCCAGTGTTGATGTCTATTGCTCGCCAAGCAAATAAATCCTCATTTTGAGGTAGACAAGTTGCTGGTTAAACTGTCACCCCCTGTATCTTCAGATACAGGCAATATGGCTACCCGCACTGGCACTACTGGGCTTAGTAGGAAATTGTCAGGAGTGTGAAGTATGGGGGCTACTTCTTGTAGCTTTCTCTCAAGATCCTACAAGAAAGTCCACCCTTTCTGGAAGTAAAAATGTAGTACCATGTACCTCTGCTAAGAAAGATTCTTCCTAATGTGGCCAGCAACCTAAAATGCCAGTGAAATATGACCCACAGCCTTGGTGGGACAGAAAAAGCTCTACTTTTTGCCTCAAGCTAAAGTCAGAGCTCAAGCAGGGAGGTGGGAAGTATAATGAGGTATAAAATCAGTCCCAAGAAGAGACATGTGGAAAATCAGAAATCCTTGGCCCCTTCCACACATCTCCAGCTGAGTACTTTTTGCCTGACAAAGGTAATAATTATCCTCATTGTAATAAGCCATTCAATCAAATTGAATAGGAGCTTTGAACTTGGAAGCAAGGGGCAGATTAACTTGGCTTCACAATTAGCCTGTTGTTTTTTATTGCCCAAATGCAGAGGCCAAAATGGAAGCTGTTAGACTAAGAACGAAGGGTTACCTGCTGCTCGCTGAGACCAGTTATGGGAAAAAAAGGAAGCAATAGGACTGGGATCCAGGCTTAAGCACTATATACAACTCAACAAGACCTCTAGGTTGGATTAGAGCCACCCGTAGGTTGTGCAGGGGCCCTGTGTGAGTATTTTTTTGGAGGGGGATGGGGGCTACCTATACAAACAATTTCATTTTTAAAATGTGCTACAAAATTCACAGGCTTATGTGAGGTATAGCAATTTACCAATGAAGATTCAAAATAATGGGCACAGAAGAGGTACTTACCTATTTGTTTACCGTCCAATCAGTCAGAGCTTGTGAAGATACTTCATAGCATCCTGGCACCATCTCTTCCTGTTCAGGTCCAGGAACCATCTCTTTGTGCTCTTTATTGCCAAATGTGTCATACCTGGATAATTTCTTACCTCTCACTGCAAGCAAAAGGCAGCAATGTTGTTATTACTCACAGTGCCATGGCTCTTTGCAACTTGTTTATATTGAAACTCTATAGATCTTCTTGCCCCTTCAGTTCCTTCATACCACTTATTCCATTTATTCAGAGGTGATCACTTTACCCATGATGCTGTATCATCCATAGTGCCATTCATGAATACTGGCTTCAATGACTCTCTCGAAGGTCATTACTGTGCTTCGCTGATCATGGTCACAAATGCAAGTCTTACTGAGTATGCAAAAAAAATGCAAATGATAATTTGCTTTGTAGTCATGTCAAATTTATGGTTTAGAATATTATAGCTTAAATGTAGAACAACTCATCTTCCACTTGTGTCTCCCCTTGATGTCTTTAGGCCATCATCACTGCATGTAATCTCTTTCAATGCTGACCCCACCCCTGCTTTGCACACACCACTACCAGGAGGGGAACGGATACATGAAGGGCCCATGGACAGACAGAGAAGAGCAGTCTCATTTGGGCAAGGAATGTTCACCCTTGTCCTGCATGGCTTGAAATCAGTTCAGGAGAGCACGACATTCCATTGATTAGAGTCAAAAGAGGACATCGATCAGAAAGGTCCATTGACATTGTGGAGCAACAGTCTAGGGAGCACTCGGAGGAGATAGGCATGCCCGCCCCCGAAGAACAAGTGATGCGGAGCATAAGGTGGAGGTGAGTGAGCACTCTGGGTGCTAGCTGTGGGAGGCACGCAGCACAAAGGTGGCACTGCACTGCAGTCAGGACAAGGATAGGTGATAACCAACACATGGCTGGCACTCATGGCTCAAGCTCCTTGACAATGAAGGCTGGTAGCCGAGAGCCCTGAACTCACCCAGTGTCCTATGTAAATGAAAGTCACCCCAAATCAGTGTGTCAGCACCACTCTGGCATCCTAGTCTCTGTGACCCTTCAAAAGAAATACTGTGCTGGCCCACAGAAGGGATCAGCTTGCCAGGCTGCCCCCCTGGAACCAGGCCTGGGACTATCCCATAGACAAGAGCCCCAGAGTTCCTCAGAGGATCCTGTCAACCCCTCTCAGAGGATTGAAGGGGATGCAGATGGCTGGATAATTACCCAAAAGGGAAAAACAGGGACCAGAGCACCTGTGTAGCTCCTGGTCTGGGCTCAAGGAGCCCCACCTGGGTAGAAAGTGCTGCCAGCCCTTGCAGGTCCCAGACACTGGAAGGAAACATAGAAAATGCTGAGGTCGCTACTTCCACTGACAAGGACTCACATGGAACCAGGATGAGGGGAGGGGAGGCCGTGCCCGGATGGTACTCAGGGCCAGTTCAGGCATCAAAGAGGTAATTAGAAAATTTTTAGGAATGAATTCCAAATTAGAGGGCCCCTTGGGTCATGATGATCAGGACAAGGGTCCTGCTTGTCCAGTCCTAAGGCCCACACTGGCTTTGATTACTGACCAGTTCTCTTGTTGTGAAGTCTAATGGCTGGCTGCTGAGATTTTTAATGACACTGCATTGCTATAGTACCCCCAAAGTTTGGGAAGTAGGAGTCTATGATTGTCAGTTCCTAGGCAATCTGTAGGCCCCAATAACTGTACTGGCAGGCATTGGGCTACTAAATAGATATATCCTCTAGAACAGGATTGTTTCTTATACCCTCCTTAGGGAAGTCCATGCAAGACAATGGTCAAAAGAAATACCATTGCAGGCAAGAGGCTGTGGTGGTATTAGCAGCACTGGTCACCATTCAATCACAGATATTTTCATATCATATGAGATTTGTGGTAGAGATCTCAGAATGCCATTCATGGTCATCACTTTCAAAATTGTGGTAGTTATTGGATCCACTACCAGATCTTGCTATCTAATATATTAATAAAGAAGTATATACATTCCTATATCATGAATTTATTTTATAATATTTTGCTAAATATATTTCAAATGTATTTTATTTTCTTCAGTTAAAAACATAATTTTGAGGAGTCCATAGGCATTACTAGACTGCCACAGAGTCCATGGTACAGAAAGTTTAAGAAATTCTGATATAGATGGAGGTGTCTGGGCTATGAAAAACTACATCCAGGCCTGTATTAGGGAACAGAAATCCAGGACTTGAAGTTAAACTTAGTATCTGGAAAAGACTTTGGTTTCAGTTTCTTAGTGAGTGGTACAAGTACAAGTTTATTATATGTAGGATTGCTGTATTAAAGGGGGTGAGGACATTTAACACATTAACTGCCGTGTGAGTTGTATTTAACTCACACTAGTTTTGAGCCCGGGGCCTCGTGAAGCATATGTAACTCACATGTCTCTTCACCTTGGGAGCCATGAGAACTATTTTTCAAGTTGCATATAACTCACGCACAGAAAACAATAAAAAATAACAAATTTTTCATTAAATTAGAAAGGATCGGTTTTTTTGAAGTTTTTATTCTATTTTTGTAATAAAACACCATGGCCCCAAGCAAAAACTTTGTTTTTCCTAGTGTGGCAGTCAACGTGTTAAAAAGTAGTGCATACGGATTCCGGGTAGCCAAGGGGTGGAATGTGGTGGGTATCTGTTAGTCCTACTTTCCAAGACTCTTTTTCCTCTTTTTTCTGGAACTGTAATCTCTTTTTCCTTTGGGGAACTAAGGTTTAGTTGGGTCTAATAATACTTCATCTTCTCCCCTTTGACCCCTGCCCCAGGGGTGGATGGGTGAGCCAGGATTACCCAGTCAGAGCATTTCATCTTCCTGGCCAGACTCATTAGTTCAGAACAGGGCACATGTCCCTAAACAGACTACTCAGCACCGTCCATGAGATATTCCTGCTGAAATGATCTGGGGTTGCTCTTTGAGATTATGAGTTGTACAGACAAAAAAAAAAAAAAAAGCAAAAACAAAACTGGAGCTGCTTGAAGCAATTTTTCCCAGCTCAGGGACAAAGCTGTTTTCAGTAGGGAGAGAATGAGGCCAATGCAAAAAGAAGCAAGGACAAGCTAAGAAAAGGGCCAAAAACCCAGAGCCCCGATAAGTTCAATTATTCGAACAAATCAATCCCTCTCATTTTGTTTTTTTCCTGGTTTTAAATGGGTCTCTGTAACTCGCAACCAAAAGATTCCTGATTCACACATTCAGAGGGAGAGAGAGACAGTTTGTGTGCAAGTCTGTGGGTATCTTATCCTAGCAGGGATTGAGAATGATTGAGAACTGGACTTCTATATATTTGGTAGTAAGGTGTTTATTGTTTTATGTTTGTTTTCATTTTTTATAGCTGAAGAAATGAACACACAGCAATTATATAATCCTCCCGATGTCACACAGATAGAAAATGACAGAGCCAGGATCTGATCTATTTTATTCCTGAGCCTATATTCTAAGTGAACTCAAATGAGATAATGGGACAAGGACAAACGGTCTTGAGCACTTGGGTTCCCCAAATTCATCCGGCGTTTGGTGTGGTGGGTGAGAGGATGGATGGACAAAGCATAGTGAGAAATCCTTTCTCAGGGATTCCTTCGCTCTCTAAGCTCACTTCTTCCCTTTGGACTTTCTCCCCCTCGTCTAGTGCTGGAAGGCCCTATCTTACAGCATTATGTGATCTTACGTCTAAGGGCATTGGAAGTCTAGGCTCTGTCACCTTCATAGTCATGCTTTCAAAACTTAAAATCTCATTCTTTAGTTACTCGCTCTATCATTTCTCCCTTAAGTCAATAAATGGTGCTGATTGAAATGGAGGGTTCCTTTGGGAGCCTGAGTATGCCTTTCTTTTTTCCCTCCTTCCTTTCCCCACCCGCTTCCCTTTCCTTCCTTCCTTCCTTCCTTCCTTCCTTCCTTCCTTCCTTCCTTCCTCCCTCCCTCCCTCCTTCACTTTCTTTCTTCCTTCTTCCTCTTCAAGCTGTGCACTTTTTTACTTTTTCATTATGTTTTATCAGATATCTCTCTGTGTTCGCAGTGGGAGCGCAGCCCTTGTTAGCTTAGTCCACCAAGTTATTGAAACATCCCATATCTCTCCCACCCCAACCTTCCACTCCCGTTCTTGTGGATTCACTCAGACTGCTTTCATTTTGACTTTAAGGAAACCTGCACCACGAGGGTTATAGATGTGATATCAGGGGTGATTTTGGAGAATAAGGATTCCATGGCCTGGGACTGCCTGGCGACAGATTCTGGTCCAGGGATAATGAGTCTGGTCCTACCTCTATCCGTTGAATCCATTCTGTTATGAGAAGCCCTAATTAATGCATGTGCTGATTTGTTCTTCCCTGCTGAGGACTTCAGATTAATGATTACTGGGTGCCACATATGTTATCTCTTTTGTATCTTTAATAAAAATAACAATAGCTACAATTTACAGTAGCTTTACTGTGTTCAGGAGCCCTGTGCTAAGCCTTTTATATTCATTATTTCATTTAACCCTCCCACCACCCTATGAGCTAACTCTTGAGCATTATTTGCTTCGCCATACAAAGGAAGGAACTGATGCTCCAAGAATTTCAGTAAGTTTCTCAAGGTCACACTGTTAGAAAGAGGTAAGGCAGGTTTCACACCAAGGCTTGTTTGATTTCATAGCACTTAACCACTTGCTGTCGTGCTGTTAGGTTTTAATGTTAAGGGGAAGTGAGAAATTTAATAATAGAACTTGGGCAAGGTGGCAATAAAAATGAGGTAGTGCTGTTGCATCACTCTTGCAACTACCCTTCTTGCAATCCCCTTGGCTTTACATTCCAGAGGTGCCTGGAATACTGATGGGGCTGAATGAGCAAGGGGGTATCACTGAGAAGGCAGCGTGCTCCTGACTCTAAGGTTGGTCCAGTCAAGTCGGAGGAGCCATTCCTGCCGCAAAATCCACCAACTAACTAAGAGCTTCTGGGTGTGGAGTGGAGGGGAAGAGGAGAGGCGATGGTGTAGATTGGGCTGGGAACCCTGGCTGGTCTAGAGAGCTAGGCACCAACTAGCTCTGTGACTTTGGGGATGTTCCTTAACCTCTCTGGGCTTGCTTCATGCTTTGTCCCACAGGGAGGTTAGGCTACATTTGCTGCTAGTTAAGGCAGTCTATGATGCCATGATTTCTATGAAGGGCAAACAGAGAAGGCTGTGCCAAAAGGCACGGGCTTGGAAAGTTTCTGAGCCTGCCAGACCCACGCGAGGGCTTACCCCTCTAGCGTCATGTCAGTTTCCTTTTGGCTTTCTGGTGCTGCCTTATGTCACCATGTAGTTTCTCTTAACTGTTAGTGGTCGGCTGTCAGCTGCATCTAGAGCTTAGCTCCAACGTGGTGGGGATGAGCTTGGCTCAGGAGTTGGACTGCCAGGGCTCATGTCCTCACTCTGTTGCTTACTCTCTGTGCCTTAGTTTCCTCATCTGTAAAAAGGAAGCAAAAATGGTGCTTTGCTCACACGGTTGTCTGAGGACTAAAGGATATATTCATGTAAAATGCTCTACCTGCTTCACCTGGTGCCGGGCACATAGGCCTTTCTGTTCCTTCAGTGTTAGCAATTGCTAGCAGCAATTCAATCAGCAAACATTTGTGGAGCACCTCCTAAGAGCAAGCCTCACAGGTAAGTGCTGTGGAGGACACAGAGAGGCACAGCCATGGCCCCTTATCCCAGAGCTGAATGCTGTGCTCACCAGACACTAATGCCGAGGCAGAGTTTGGGGAATGAAATGTGTGTTGGGGATCAACACCTGAGAAAAGAAGGGAGAGAAATCAAGACCATGCCTAGGAGGACCTGGGACTGTATGCGATGCAGACCCAACAAAGCCTCAGCTCGTCCAGCAGGGAGCTCTGGAATGAGGATTGCCCTCAGAGAGTCCCATGTGCGACCAAAATGACTAGGCCTCCAAAGCCCTGCGTTGCTCACTAACCAGACGTGGGCCACCCCAGAAAGGACTTGACCTTGGGCGAGGCAGCTCTTAGCAGCTTAGGCAGACCCCGAAGGGGCTGATAACCAGAAGCTGTCTGCAGGGTGGGACAGCAAGTCCTTCCTTGAAGGGGGATCTAGGCGACACAAGTGCCCACCGCACTCAAGGCGTTTATAAAAGACCAAGGGTAGAGGACTAAAACAGATGACAGATTGTCCCTGGAGAAGTTCCCAGAGCCCAGCTGAGCTGAACAGTTATTTGCCCAGGGCTGCTAAAGACAAACTTGCTACAGGGAGAACTCAGGTCCTTGAAGAGAATGGATGGGAAGGTATGTGATCTGTGCCCTATGCCACACTGGAGGGGGCAGAAGGAAGGCGTACTTAGGGAAGTTAAGTGCAAGGTCAGAAAGCTGGGGGCTGGGGCCCTTGAGAGAAGGAAAAGCTAGAGCAAACAGATTTTTACCAATTTGG
Source organism: Indri indri (assembly GCA_004363605.1). Classification (NCBI taxonomy): domain Eukaryota; kingdom Metazoa; phylum Chordata; class Mammalia; order Primates; family Indriidae; genus Indri; species Indri indri. The sequence goes on along the minus strand of RJWJ010008987.1, from coordinate 16,162 downwards.
GTTAATCGTATGACTGCAGTGGAAGGCATGAAGTTTCCAGGATGTGAGCACCTGTCCAGATCAAAGTGAAGACGGTGGGTGGATGTCAGCTTCATGGCACACTGGGAAGCCTGGTGTCCTCAAGACTGGACATAGGCTCAATTAAGGACCCAATTAAACAGGCATTGTGAGGGAGGATGCGCAAACATTTTATGGCCCTTATAAGGTGCTTGCAAGTAAAAGTGAAGCCAAATTCTGAAATCAGAGAGAAAGACCACAAAAATGGCCCCAGACCCTTTCTGACACCCTATTCAATGTGTGTCACTGCCTGTCTAGCACACCCATTCATCCGTTGTCTCTGCATCATGGTCTTGACCACCACGATGATCTCAACATATTAAAAGGCCCCCTTTGGGGGAATGTGCTGAGCAGGGGGAAAGGCAGTACCTTCCCTTCTTGGCCCTCTTATAAATTTGGAGATGGAGCCTGGAGGCATATTGGGGAGGGCCTCAAATGCCCAGACATGGAGGGTCTTCAGCAAGAATTTTGGAATCACTGAAAACTTTGTGATCTGGGGAGTGATGGAGAAATTAGACCTGAGCTTTTTAGCAGGATGCATTTGCTAGCAGTATCCTGGGTATTCCAGAACAGAGGGTGGCGGGAGGTGGACACCTAATACTAGGGCTTGTTGTCTCAGTCTAGGAGGTGAGGGAAGGCGGCTCGAGCTTTGTGGGTGGCAGTAGGAAGAAGGGTTGGGTAGGAGAATGGTGGGTCCCTCAACAGCCAAAGAAGGGTCTGAAGGAGGAGCTTGCTTGTTGGGTGGGGGGATAGCTGGAGAGACAGAGAACATTTCTTCTGGTTATCAGATATTAATGGGAGGAAAACTTAGGATTTTTTATGCAAACCCCAGGTTGGGTTGCCAGAAGCAGACCCTGAGATGAGGATTTGCGTACAAGTGATTTATTAAGAAGCGTTTTCAGGGGACACCTGCAAGGAAGCAGGGGAAATTAGAAGAGGTAAAGGAAAGGGAAAAGGAAAGAAGCCAGGCAAGGGCACACTCAGGCAAGTCACAGCCTCAGCCGGATCTGCAGGGGACTCCTGGAGGGCAAGTTGTGCCTCCAAGTTGTCCCACCGTAGGTGAAGGAGCTGGGTTTGATGTTCCTGCCCCCACCAGTCGAGCACTATGAGCCATTACAGAGGTAGGAAAGCTCCCTGGTACTTCCAGTTCCCTGCACACATGTGCAAAGTAGCTTCCTTCTCTTAACCTGGTGGCTGTCCTCCCAAAGCAAAGTGTGGGTGCTGGGTATTGGAAGTAAGAGCACAGTGAGGGGGACAGGGTGCACATCCAAAGGACCAAAAGGGATCCAAGGGGGTCTGGGTGGAGTGACAAAACTATCTGCTGTTACGATCAACACTGTCTTCAGAAAGAACAGTGGCTTGCCAGCAAGCGTTCTGGCCTAGCTAGTCCTCGCCCTCCTTCAGCCATCTGCTGCTTTGAGGGATAGGGTTTGGAAGTCTGGGCCAGTGTCTGTTGCAGACTTCACCTTGGATTCAACCTTTGCCATGGAAAAAAGGAAGCTAGAAAGTGTTTCTCCATGAGGAGTACCCAATGGGCTGAGTTATGCCTTGGCTGTTGGCACATCCCTGAGGCTCTGGTTTGAGCCCTCTGCAGAGGGCTTGGGGTTCCAGCTCATTATCAGTTTCAGCGCTGTGGCTTCTGAGATGGCCATTAGTGCCTTAGCCCCCTGGCAGCCCTCTCTAAGGTGGTCACTTATCAGTAGTTGGGAAACTTGCCCTTGCCCGCTGGCTGATGCTCTCAGCCCGTTAGACTTGCTGGAAGACTCAGGACGCAGAGGACACAGGCCCACTGCAATCACGTGTAAATTGCTTTGACCCAGAGTACACTGGTCCTGAACCACAAAGTGGGACAGGGTGGGGAGGATGTCACCTCCTTCCTTGCAAACACAAAAATAAATAAATAAATAAGTAAGTAACATGGAAAGCAATGGGAATACAAAGAGAGACTAAAAGAGCCTCCTTCTCAGACCACCATCCCACACATTCAGGCCTGGGCCTGCCCTGCGTGTTGGGTGAAGCTGTGGGCCAGGACTTCAGACAAGCCAGAGAATGAAAGGTTAACTCCTGGCACAAAGGGGATGTTCAGGATCCCACTCCAGCCTCTGGCTGCCTTCTGGTGGGTCCATGTCTGCGCCATACCAGTTGTTAAATACTTTGCAACTCACTCCTCACCCCAATCCCCCAGTGCCCCTCTTCTAGCCTCTCAGCAGGCCCCTACACATTTAACTCCCAGAGAGGGAGGGAGGCAGGCCTGGCTTTGCCCTCAGTTTCCAAGCAACAAACAGGAAAACAGTAGACAGCCAGGAGTTGGCTGTCTTGTCCCAAAAGTGCAGACACCATTTCTTTGTTTCTCTTCCTGTCGGAGAGCAGGGTACCGTGTGCTCCCGAGCTGCCTGTCGTGGGGCTACCTTGCTCCCACTGGGGCTAGCCCAGAGCAAGATTGTCAAGGTGGTACCTCCTTCCAGTGTGGACCCTGCCAGCATCTCTCAACCAACCCCCTAGGCATTCCCACTCTTTGATTTTTCTCATCTTTGGCATCCTTCCAATCCCGCAGGAATTCAGCTCATAAATGAATTCATACTCAAAGGTTATTGACTTAATTTGTCACCTCCATCCAGAAGCTATTTGCACTGAAAAGAGATCCACCAGGGAGAGGGCAATGTTTAACTGCAAAGAATGACTTTCTAATGGTGGAGTTTCAGGCAGTGTGGCCTTTGGGCAGCCCCCTTCAGATCACCGCAGAGGTGACCTTTCAGCAAATTCCTGCTTCAGGAAATTTCCCAACGTTGGTGCACACTAGAATGACCTGGGGTGCTTGTGAAAGACGGCAGTTTCCTGAACCCTAGAGATTTGATTTAGTAGGTCTGGGTGGGGCCCAGGAATGTGGATTTTAATCCACTCATCACTTTCTGACGAAAGCAGTCCATGGGCCATATTTTGAAAAAATACTTGGGCATCGTGTTAAGTTTGCCCAGGCTGCCATAACTAAATACCACAGACCTGGGGGGAGTGCTTAAACACAGAAATATATTTTCTCACAGTTCTAGGGGTGGAAGTCCAAGATCAAGGTGTCAGCAGAGTTGGTTTCTCCTGAGTCCTCTCTCCTTCGTTTGTAGAAGGCCACCTTCTCACTTTGTCCTCACACGATCTAACCTCTGTGCACGCACTTCTCTGGTGTCCCTCTGTGTGTCCAAATTTCCTCCTCTTATAAGGACACCAGTCACATTGGATTAGGACCCACTCTAGCAGTCTCATAGTAACTTAATCACCTCTTTAAAGACACTATCTCCAAATACAGTCACATTCTGAGGTACAGGTACTGGAAGTTAGGGTTTTCAACGTATGAAGTATGGGAGGACACAAATCTGTCCCTAACAGGCATATATTAACCTGGGTGGAACCGGAGTCCATTCTTCTAAGTGAAGTATCACAAGAATGGAAAAACAAACACCACATGCACTCAACATTAAGTTGGAACTAATCGATCAACACATGCACATATGGAAACGACATTCATTGGAAATCAAGCAGGTGGGAAGGGGAGAAGGGGATTGGTAAATTCACACCTGACGGGTACAATACACACTATCTCTGGGACGGGCACACTTATAACTTTGACTGGAACAGTATGAAAGCAATTTATGTAACCAAAATGCTTGTACCCATTCTGAAATTTAAAAAAAGAAACAAAAAAGTGAGGCATTTAGGAAGGGGCAGCAGAAACCACCAAGTCCTCCCCTCTTTTCAGTAAATGCAAGAGAGAAAATATACTCAGGTTGAAAGAGATTGTGCAGAAAGTACTGGGAGCGAACGAGGAGTACAGCGCCCCCTGTTGGCACTGCTGGCCCCTGTTTAGGCAACCACCTTGGCTCACCCTCTAAATTGCCTTTCCTGTTGTTATTCCTCCCTAGGTTTAGAAAGTCTTTCTTCTTTCAGCTTCGTGGGAGAGAGCAGTCTTTGGCGCTGGCACCAGCGTGGCCGCCCGAGGCAGCCCTTGCCTCCGCCTTGGAGGATGTTTCTTTCCCCAGAAAAAAGCGAAGACCCTTCACCCTCCCCATTCATCATCACCACGGGCAATCTAATTACAGCCTTGTCTTAAAAGAGGAACTCATTTACAATTGAGACTTCTTCCTTATGAAAATGTAACATCTTGAACTATGTTTTTATGGCCTCCTTTTACAAAAATAAAAAAGGAAATTAATTAATTTTCTTGTACACAGGAAAGACTCATGAGGTCTTGCCGGTTGTGCGCAGAAAGGAATGTGCTCGCGCTCGCGTTGTGTGTGTCTCTCTCTCTCTCTCTCTCTCTCTCTCTCTCTCTCTCTCTCTCTCTCTCTCTCGGCCTCCCGCTGTGTGACAGTGAAATGCTAAAATGATTTTGGCAGGAGAATATTCTCAAAGGCTGTTTTTATTTCAGCAGCAGAAGAGTATCTCAGAACGCAGGCTGCCACCTCTGCCCTGTGGGGCTGTTTCTAATTGCACGAGGTGAGCTGCAGAAATCCTTCCCCCAGCCGGGTGGGGAGAAAGCGGTAAGAAAGCTAAGGAAGATAATCGTGTCTGCCACACTCAGCGCTCACCACTTAAAGGAATTAACTTGTTGGAATAAAATATTTCTATGGGTGCAGAAAACTATGCATTAGAATAATGAGGCTGACCCCTTCCTTGTGCATTGCAATCACTGGGGTTTGTTTCTTCCCTCTCTAATCACAACATGCTAACTTCCTCCTTGCTCACACCTCTGTAGGCAAGACTGGCTGTGAATACTTTAGATTATCACCTTCTCATTTTCAGTGTGAAATAATTGCCCAAGGATGGAAACTGACAAACAAGAATGTGGATTTCGGAAAGCAGCCCTCTTGTTATTTAGGATAGCCAAAGTAAAATCGAGACAGGTGGATTATGTGTCATCAACTTCCCCCATCCTTACACTTTCCCCTTTAGAAAAAGACTCGTGCTTTTGCAGACCTGGATGGATTTGAAATTTTAAAGACAGTTGGGATACTGATATGTTTAATGAAAAACCTGTGCTATACAGCACCATAAGGGTGTAAGTTTCTGGGGGTTAGCCCCAGGTGTTTCACACTTGGTGCTACCCCTTGCTGGCTGGGTGACACTGGGCAAATTATTTAACCTCTCTGTGCCTCAGTGTTGCCCTGTATAAAGATGGCACAATGATAATAATGCTTTATGGGCTGGTGAGGTTTCAGTCAGTACATGCAAAGTGCTTAGAACAATGATCAACTTACAGCAAACGCTCACTAAATATCAGCTATTCTCGTTTTTGCCCTTGGGAAGGAAAAAGGGGCTGCCTTCTTTCTCTCTTTCAGGAATATTTATTAAGCATTGAGCTCCTGCCCTCGGGGAGCTTTAGTTTGTTGCATGTGCCAGACATGTAAACAACTCATTATAAAGCAGATTTAAATAAATGCTGAGTAAGGATAATAGCAACATGGTGTGGGATCCCTAAGCGGAGAAAGGCTTAATTGGAATAGATTGTGGATGGCAACATAAAGGAGGTGGCATTTGAATTGGATCTTGCTAGGATAAAAGGTCTCGGTTTTCCAGAGTGTGGGAGAAGCAGGGACACAGGTGAAGGGAGGAGACAGTACATGACACCTTTAGAGAAGGCAAGGACGCCTGTGACACTGATGGTAGTTGGAGGCCTCCTCTGTCCTGCAACACCCCAGCATCTTGATTTTTATTTCCAGGTAAAAGAACTGCAAACTACATGGAGTAATTAAGTGTTCCCCGTTTTTTTTCTTTTTCCTGAAAAAGTTTGAGAAAATTTTTTAGTGATGAGCAAAGTCTTATAGTTAACAACTACAATTTAGCAGAAAGATCCTCCCCGCCCCCCAATCCTGTCCATACAGGTCATTTATTACACCGCGAGAAATCTTTGTAGTCACCACAAAAGTGCAGCTACCTCTGGGGTATGATGCAGCCGCATTTAACTGTCACGTAACATGACAATCGAGTGTCCTATTAGAGCTAAAATTTAATTGTGAAGACGGGTACCATATTTAACTGCAATCCTGGGGGGAATTTAGGTTGACAGGCCATAATTACCCAAACTGGAACCTGGCCAGGACACACCTACTCTTTGCCAAAAGAGCTATGGGGGTTTTAACCACCACAGGCCGTGGGAAGCCTGCAGTTCTGCAGGGTGGGAAAGTGGCACTTATGGCCCCACAGCGCCCCCTAACAAAGCTGCGGGCAAACGCAGGCTGTCTGGGGAGCAGGCCTTTTCTGACCCTCCACACGTGCAGTTTCTCCCCGAAGCCCTTCTCTGTCCCCACCTGGCTCCAATCCATCATGGGTTATCAGACACTTTCCATTTAAGGTTGTGTGGCTCTGGGTCCTGCAGTCAGGTTCTCCGTTGAGTCATATCTGTGTCTGTCTGTCCTGTGTGTCTCTCTCCAGGTCCTGCTGTTTCTCTCTTATGACAGAAATGCTTGTCCTGATAAAATAATTAACCACCAGAGCACAGTGATTCTCATCACCAGCTGCTGTTTCTACATGGAGATCAACTAGAGGCATCTTTTTACTGGGGAAGTGGTCGGGCCAGTTTTCTAAAAACCCCATTAGGATTCTTTCTGCAAAATGCATTGTGCTTTGGTCTGCCAATGCAGTTGTTAACAGAAAAAAAATAAAAATTGGGTCAAGAAGAGGTGGAAATGTTGCTTGCCGATGTCACTGAAGGGTTAAAAGAGAGAAAGTTCTGGGCTGCAAGCAGCAGTGTGAATAAATGTGGTCTTAATTTAAGGTTATGGATTTTTAAAAAGCCTTGCTTTTTGTATTCCGAAGTCTTTGCATTCATATCAGTTAAAAAATAATTTAGACAGAAAATAAATGTTGGAGCAAACTCAAATTATTATGTGCATTTTAAATAAACCTGTGTTTTCTGCCGCAGACATAGCATATGAATAATAACATTAATAATGATCATGATAATTTGTCAACTGATGATCTTTTCCCTCAGACCTTCCAGGCTGTTGGTTCCTGCCTCTGCTATTAAACTTAGCCAACCTGTTCTTCATGAGGGGAGCTGATAATAACAGCCCTTACTCCCTCTGCAGGGTAAAAAGGTAAAAAAAGCCGAGGGTTCTCGTCCCAGCTCTGCCGTAATTAGCTGTGTGACCTTGGGCAGGTTGCTTAACATCTCTGGCCAGCTGTCAAAGAATGGAATGGTTTCTAAGGGGAATCAGCAGAGCCTTAATGTACAAAATCAAAAGCAATACCCTGATGTCACCTAGGAATGTCCTTCTTTTTTTGGATACAAGTTTTGAAAAAAGAAGCAGAGTCAAAAAGCAATTATGGGTCAGGGCACAGGAGGAAGTTAGATGAAGACTAATTTTTTCAAAACAGGTGGGGATGGTTTTCTACTGAGTTTCTAAGGACACACACACATACATAACACATGTAGGTATACTTTGGGCAGAGGGAAATCCACTTAAAATGCTCACTTTTTTGCTTCTCTGAAAAGAGGTTTTCAGTGCTCTACAAAGGCAACAACAACATCACCATAAGAATATTAGTATCTAATTCTTCTAATAGTATAATACTGTCTAGATACTACCAGTTTAACAATAATGTATAAGGTTAAGCCATATGAAATTGCCGTTTCAGGAGATCAAAAGAGTTGAATATCATAAATTTCATCACTCAAATATATATGTAAAGTGTATGTGTATGTGTGTATATATATATATGCACACCTTTTCATATATAATAACAGTACAATCCAGAAAACTATGATTCTTCCAAATTGTTATTTCTCTGCCAAATCTCAGGGAAAGATTGGCAAACCTTTCATATACCTGTCCTATTACTTAGCATAAGATAACATAGACTTATTAACGGAAGACACTTTGGAATTCCAGGTTATATTACTAAAACATGGGGACAGGCCCTGATTTGGTCCTTTAAGAAGATAACCAGAAGTTGGCATGTGGCAAGCTCACTTAGAGGCACTGGTGGGGCTGTTGGCTCCCACCAAAGGGGAAGGGTGCCCTGCACCCTTGGTGAGGGAGATCCCAGTGGAAATGGGCTGAGTGAGACCTCTTCGTACAGCTTCACTCAGTTTTGAGATTGTAATATATGTCCCTGGGGAGAGATGCTTTTTTCATTAAGAATTTGTCAGAGTTAATTGGCAATTATTTTTTATTAGCAATTTAAAAAAATAAAAATACAAGTATTATACCCAATAATGATTTCAGGGGCAGCTAATGTGATAGAACGTTCCAGGATATTTTCAAAAGAAAAAGGTGAGACTGCTAGGGGTAGGAAAGCTGTCATGAATAAAGTGAGTAGATTCCAAAATGAGTAATAAAATAATGATTCCAGATAGGAACAATCAAATTTACCACTGATTAGATTTTTTACTTCCTTACTTTTATTTCTGTATTTATTTGCTGCTTCCTCCGCCTCTGTATAGCAGCCAGAATAACCAGACCAAGTGCTCCCTAAAACATATTTTTCAGTGCAAACAGGTATAAATTTTCATTGTAAAAACCATCAATAAATTATGGAAAAGTATAAAAGAAAAAAATAAAAACCACCTATGATGTCATCATTCAAAAGGTATCATTGCAGAGCACATTTACACACACACACACACACACACACACATGCACACACATAGACACACACAGTTTAAAAATGTTCAAAAATCAGATCATTCTATACCCCCAGTTTCCAACCTTTTTTTTTTTTTTTCATTTAGTGGCAACGACATGTCATGGGCACTTTTCTGTATCAATAGATATAAAGCTATCCATCTTTTAAAAACGACTACATAGTATTACACTGTATGCTTAACCAATCGGCTATTGATGGGCATTGAGATTGCTTCCACTTTTGCTATTGTAAACCTCATTGAGATGACCAATTTTGTTATACACATTTTTGTGCACTTGTTTGATTATTCCTTAGGCTTCATTCCTAAAGGTGGAATCTGTGAGTCAAAAGATGAGGCTTTTATTATGGATTGCCAAATTGTTCTCCAGAAAAGCTGTACCTACCAACAGTCCCATTAATGTTAAGTGTATATGCCCATTTCTTCTCTGCCTGGGTAAAATCAATATATTTAATCTTTGCCAATCTGATAAATGAAAGGGAGTCTATGGTTCTGTCTGATGTGGCATCTCTTTGATTACCAGTGAGACTGAACCTCTTCAGTCTTCACATAGAGTTGATTTGTATTTCTTCTTTTGCGTATTGTTTATTCATGCCTTTTGCCCTTATTGATTATAAAAGCACTTTACATATTAAGGATACTCTTCTTTCGATTGCCATCTATGTAAAAAAAAAATATTTTTCCCAGTTTTTCATTTGTCCTTTAATTGTTTATGGCTTTTTATTTTTTTGCAGTGTCAAAGTTTTGCCTTTTTTATGTATCAAAGCAGTTAATCTTTTCCTTAAGGTTTCTACCTTCAGGGTTACTGTAAAAAGGTGGCATACTTGTCTGAATTTTATTTTTTCCAGCCACATTGAGGTACACTACAATTACAGCTCTCTTTTCCCTCAAAAACAAACAAAAAAAAACATTTCTCATTACTTTTCAGAGATACTGAAGTGAAAGCATAAGGGACCTGGGAAACCAAAGCAGAGGAAACGTGACTATTAATAGTAACACTTGACATTTCTATTTTCAGTATGCTATAGGATCGCTAATTAATGCCCCTCCTTAGCTTAGCCCCAGGGGTCACCCTGACTGACATTCATTCACCCTACAGGACACTGAGGCCTGGGAGTAGGGAAGCTGTGGCATTCCATCTGTTGGCACCACTCTAGCTGGCCAGGACTTAAACTCAAGTTCCTGATTCCCCATCTGTGCTTAAGTCAAGGTGAGGCAATTCCTCCACATGGGCTGGCAGATTTCCAGGATGCAATGAGACCACGGGATGAGTTCTCTGGGTGAAACACCACTGCTATCCCTTCCTTCCCCCTAGATATGGGAAATCATATATCCTATAGGATGATTTGCAACCAGGGGTCTTCTGACTTTAACTTGGACCGCAGAGGGGATCATACCATTTCTTAATCTGCTGTTAATTTTTGACAATCAGGATGCAGGATGCCTACTGCAAGTGTTAAGGAGGGCAAAGAGCAAAGAAAGAAATGAGTTGAAGGAAAATGCCTTCAAACTTAGTAAATGCTGTGTTCTAGGGGGTGACCTCAAGCCTGCCTCACATGAAACTTACTCACACACATCACAAAAGTTGGGCTTTGCCTATGGGCCAGGCATTGGGTTAGAGGTTGGAGAAACGATGCTTTACAGATCAAAGGAGTCTGAGGTAGGCTGTTATGAGGCAGCATAGAGGAGAAGCTTCCTGGAGCGGGTGGATTCTCTGCTGAGATCCAATAGATAATAGTTAATCAGAGAAGGAGAAATGTTTGACCGTGAGAGAGATGAAGGCGACATGAAAATTTTGAATGAAGCCAGGAGAGCCAGAATCAGAAAAAAATAAGGGCCTATAGCAGTGCTTCTTACACTTATCTATGGAGAAGAATCAGAGGTTTGTCCCTCAATGTGTCACACACCACTATTTATGTAATAAGATGCAATAAAAACAAATTGACAAAAAATCTAACAAGACATTCAAAATGCAAGCCTCATGTTTTATTCTCAGCACACAAAAATTACTCTGTCAAATTGCCACAAAAAGTTCTGCTGTTCTCAGTTTCTGTACTCTTGTCTTTGCAGAACAGCAACAGTTGGCCTACTGGTCCCAATCCATAAACCGTACTTTTTTGAGTAACTCTAAGCTAGAGCAGTGAAGGGAAGATGAGGTCAGCAGTGTCAAATGCTGCCAGGGTGTTCAGTAAAATGAGGTCTGGTAAGTGTCCTTTGAATGTAGCAACAAATAAGGAGTTGCAAAGAGCAGATTCAATGGAGTGGTTGAGACAGAAGCCAGACCTAGTTGGTTGAGGAGTTCCTGAGTGTTCACAGCAACTACAAAATGTGGACGCAAAGATAAACCACACCATGAAACACTTATGCTTTCTATTGATAAACATCATCCTTGTTTACACAAAACAGTTACCAAAAAAAATCTATGTTGTGATGTGGAATAGGGACAGATAGTAACTGGATAAAGTGTATAGTGTAGTACTGTGGTCCCCAATCCCTGGGGGACCTGTTAGGAACCAGGCCACACAACAGCAGGTGAGCGGCAGGTGAGCAAAGCTTCATCTGTATTTGCAGCCAGCCCCATCGCTCCCATCACCACATAAGCTCCGCCTCCTGTCAGATGAACGGTGGCATCAGATTCTCATGGGAGCTCAAACCCTACTGTAAATTGCGCATGCGAGGGATCTAGGTTATAGCTCCTTATGAGAATCTAATGCCTGATAATCTGTGGTGGAGCTGAGGCGGCGATGCTAGTGCTGGGGAACAGCTGCAAATACAGATTATCATTAGCAGATAGGTTTGACTGCACAATAAATGGAATGCACTTGAAGCATCTTCCAATCCCCACCCCTGTCCGAGGAAAAACTGTCTTCCATGAAACTGGTCCCTGGTGCCAAAAAGGCTGGGGACTGCTGGTACAGTAGAAAATGTATCAGTCCAAGTTCAGAGGCCTGGATTGTCAGGTGGAGTCAGGCAATCATAAGCTGTGTGACCTTGGACAAGTCATTCACCCCCTCTGGTCCTCAGTTTCCTTCTCCACCAAATGAGCGGGTGGTGCAAGATCTCTTCTCTGTGTTTGTTTCCAACTTTTGCATTCTATGATTTTAATTTTAAATAGTCACTGTAAATATTGATGCTCCTCAAAAGACCCAATTTATTTGGAGTCTTAGAGTTCTAGTAATCTGGCTGTGTATCTTCAATTGATACACATTGAGTATCTTGCCTGAAGATAGGTGCCAGCAAAAACCTTCTCATTTGGTTATAACTAGTAAGATAAACCTGCCTCCCACACACCCCTCCAAGATTTAGGAACCAGAAACTCTCTAGTTAGAACTATAGGTTCAACCTGAAACTTAGGGATGGAAGCCCGACTGGACCTCAGAAGCATGAGGAATGCTGAGAATTCAGCTTCAGAACCACAAAGAGGCCTGTGAACTCCGCAGATTTCTAACACTTGATTAGGTTGGCTTGCAGGAGAGCCACATTCTGCTGACCTGGGGAAAGAGCATAGAAACCATGGGTCTCGTTACCTTCTGCTGGAAGCCAGAAGATTGATAGGAGGCTGCCACTAGCCTCTGGAGTTGGACCAAACCAAATTCAAAGCCAAGTTTTGTCTTGGAAACTTGTCAATCCAGGGTTCCTCATGGTAGGACCCTAACATTCATGGCAATGGTATAGAGCCCACTGCATGGCCAAGCTGCAAAGGAGAAGAAAAAATATGAAGGCGTCTTTGAGCTTCGAGAAAGCCAAAACAAAAGACAGTCAGGGAGAGGAGTGGGGAGCAAAGTTGTAACGGTGCTGGCTGCAGAGAGGCTGGGCAACTCTGCAGTGGGCTGATTTTGTCTTTTCTGCACTAACCTCTCTGAAGCGTCAGGAATGCTGGCTGGATTCTTGGTCCTTGTGCTTGTCCTTTCTACAGCTAGGAAATTGACCTGTCCATCCTCTGTTTACAGTCCCTGATATCACAGCTTCCAAATTCACCAAATCATGAAGTGTCGCTGCAGGTCTTTCTCACATCCATCGTGTATTATCTTTGAACGTTACTCCTAGCTTTATAGACTTTACTATATCTGTCCCCTGCATTTTTTTTCTGGGCAGAGTTGTGAGAGGCACTGTGTGGTCACAGACACACACACTCTCTCTCTCTCTCTCTCTCTCTCTCTCTCTCTCTCTCTCTCTCTCTCTTATTTAGAGCAGAGTAAAGCCACTCAGTGGGCCCAGGTAAACAATGAATTGCCACGTGCTCCCTGCAGAGAGGCTCCCTGATAATGGGCAGGGTTGAAAGCAGGAGCAGTTTTCTGTGGGTCCCCTTGTAGTTTCATGTTGCCCTCTGCTTATTAGCAAACCTGGAACAAGCCATTTGGGTGGTTGTGCCCAGATCTGGCTGAAGACATGCCCAGCTGTTGCTCTTTCCCCTCTCCTGTTTTCAGTCTCCGTGATGTGGGCTCATTATGGCTGTGATCGTTGCTGATGACATTAATGCACTGTGCTGCTTCTCCATCGCATGTGCCATCTGCTCCCATCAGCCCTGTGGGGTAAGTGGTAGGTAATTGTTTCCCATCGGTAGTCCATTTTCTCAGATAAAGGATGCGAGATTCAAAAATAAACATCCACTCTGAGTCGTAGCAACAAGGCCAGCGTAGATGTGGGGGCAGCCACCCCATCTACTGCGAGTACTGGGTGAGGCTGCTTTCCCCGTAATTCAAGTCGAAGGGCAATTTGATTCATTAACAGTGACTCTGGGGAGGAGGAGGTTCAGGGAGAGAGCAGAGACAAAAAAATCCTGAGAGTTCTTATAAACCAGCAGGGTCAATGCAAAAGAGAAGGGGAGAGATGGAGAGAGAAACTGGTTATTCATCAGCATTAGCTGGTTTAGCAGAACCAGGCTTGCTGGTGGTTGGGAATGAAAGATAAGAGCCCGCGTAGCTTCAGCTGTGCCAGACAAGCTTGGGCTCCAACCCTCAGCTTCTTCATTAGCTATGGCCATGGCTGATTCTCTGAGGACCACAGGGTCCAGACCAGAACTGAAAATTCTGCATGTGGGCAAGCGCAGGCAGGGCTCAGAATATTGGCAGGCAGAGAGGGCAGGATGGGGCAACGCCAAAATGGAACTGAAAGCCTGACTCAGAAATCATCACAGGGGAGAAACATGATTTAGTTACATCTTCCCAGACTCCCAAGATGACCAATAGGACTTGCTTTTTAAAATTTTTTTCTTTTTTAAGGAAATCGCATCTTGCGGTTCACTTTTAATCTGTTTTCCCTTAAGAATTGCCCGGGCGTCCTCAATTTGACCTTCACCTCCCCTCAAAGCTCATCGCCACAAACAGAAGTCATTTATTAAATAAATATTTATTATGCCAGGCGCCGTGTTCCCTGGGAGGTTGCCATGGGCCTCTGGAGGTGGACAGGTCCAGATTTGCCATTTGCTGGTTTTATCCTGTGCAAAGCTGTAACCGCTCTGAAGTTATGTTTCCGCATCTCTACTGCGGTGGGATAATCGCACCACTTTCCCGAAATTGTCATGAGAATCAAAGGAGAGAGAATGTGTGCTGAGCTCAGGCCAGAGGCGTTTAAGTCCCTCCATAAACACAGGGGCTAGGGAGATCAGCCTTCCTCCTGTGACACACACTGGGACCTTCTCCCCACATCTCCTTTCATGCTTGGGGTCCTCTCATGCCTCCCCTACCAGCCCTGGCCTGCTGCCGGCATCTGCTGGCTGAGGCCCTGATTTAATACTTCCTGTGCCCCACTGCTTGTCCCCATTGATGGGACTGGGTCGTCCTTCCTCAGGAAGGGTGAGGACAGGGCTTTCCTCCCAGGGTCCCTCCCTGGCAGCTGAGCTGGTCTGCCCGGCTTGCATTCCAGCTGCCTTCCTGCCAACCCGTGGCTGTTCGAGTCAGAAGAAGGAGATTCCCTAACACCAGGCTTGCTCCAATCACAGCCAGGCCTGCTAATTGATTCATGTTATTTTATTTTCTGTACTGGTGGTTAGGGCCTCAAGCAATTTTATGCAAATTTATGAACCTTATGTAAATGAGGGCATCCCTAGACTAATTGCACACAAAATGGAAGCTTTGTGGGCACCTCCCCCATTCAAGTGTGCCCTGATTCCTTCTCATCCCTTAAATGACGCCCAAATTCCCTCATCCCCACGTGCCCCTGAGATCCGTAGCCTCCTCTCCTTTCTGCCTCCCCACCCCCAGATTCTCAGTGGCCATTTTGGAATCTTTGAGGGACAGTGTCAGCCCTGTTTGTAAGGGCTGGTGGCTTCCTGATGTCCCAGGAAACTGTAGCCTTGGAGAACAGGCCCCCCTCCAGCTTATTTTTAGTGTAAGTCATTTGAATCTCACCCAGCTTCCTCTTCCAGTCCTCCCAGGAGAGGTGAGACAAGCCCAGGGCAACCTGGGACCTCCCAGAAGCTCACAGAACTGGCCTCCTGTGGCCCTTTGCAGCAGGGGCACAGCTATGTGTGGCCTTTCCACCTCCAGGGGACCCAGCCCCCAATCTCAGGCCCATCCTTGGTCCCAGCTCACTGACAACCAATCCTCAGGAAGGTGCTGTCTTAGTTCCCTAGAAACAGAGCTCAAGATAGGAATTAAACAGGGAGTTCTGGAGTGTGAGGGTACCACACAGTTGTCCACTTTGCGGCGAGGGTGTGCGTTTTTGTATGCCCTCCCCCTTGACAGGTATTGGTTGACAGTAACCCCATCAGGCAGGGGTGGTAACCCTCGTCGCATTTTGGGGCAAGGGGGCTCCCATCCTGGAAAGGTGTCAACCGGCCCACAGAAACTGAGGGATGGGTGTGCCAGCCCAGGTGGGGCACCAGCAGCATCTCCTACAGGCACATGTGTTTGTTTGTTTAACTTAATGTAACTTTAACATCCCTGTAAAGCAGGCATTAACATTATCCCTATTTCATAAATGTGGTCCCTCACGCTTAGGGCAGGTTGCTGCCTGCATCTACAGTGAATTTCTAGACAGGACAGAGCAGACAAACTAGGGCTTCGAACCTGGGCTCGCTGACTCTCCTGTGTCCTGTCCAGCCTGCCAGTGGGCCAGGACTTTTGTCTCTAGCCATTCCCATGTCCAGGGACAAGATGTGTCGCTTTGGAACACTTACACACCTAGCTTTTCTCTATAGCCCTCCCTCCCTTATTATCCCTTTTGTATGGCTTCTTTTTACAAAATTCCTCATACAAATGTGCGTACCTGCGTGTTGGGGGTGGGGCATTGGAGTCACAGGAGCCAAGAAGCAGAACCCAAATCCTCCCATCCTCTCTTCCTCACCGAGGCTGTCCCATCCCCCTTCCTCTTCCCTTCTTCCCCTTCCTGGCCGCTTTCCCCAAACTTCATTTTCCTTCCTCTCTCCTTGCTCCCCCTTCCCTTCAACTTCACCCTTGCCCCTCCCTCCCCTTACCCTTCCACCCCTGTCCACCTTCCTCCTGCTACTCCTCTTTCTCTCTCCTCCCC
>RJWJ010008986.1:0-51523 GCA_004363605.1 Indri indri | reverse complement strand
CCGCATCTCTTCCCCCCTCCCTCAGCAGTTTACACTGGCCACACTGAACCTTTTACAGCTTCTTCAATTGTTCATGCTCTTTCTCAACTGCAATTTTATTTGTACATGTTGTTTCCCTTTTCACAGCTACTAAAGATCTTTCCTACTTGCTCCATGACTTGTTAGTTGAAAAGAGACTCAAGGAGGCAACTGATCATGACGAAGGAAGTTGGTACTCTGAGAGGATTCAAATACGCTTAGTAATGATGACCTTTCCAGCCTCCGCCTTAGACGTCCTTTCCACATGGAAGCCGTCTGGTTAGTTGCTTCTTCTACGTCCTCCAATAGTCCTGTGTGTGCCAACGTCTTCCAGTTACCGTGCTGTGTCCCCAGGATATCTCGCCCTCCACCACTCCCAGCACACACACCCACACACACTCACACACACACGACTGAGAGCTTCTCGAGAACAGTGCTCAAGTCTCGTCTATCCCTGTTATCTCTCAGGCCTCAGAGCCTAGGAATTTGTTGAAAGGTTAAATGAATGCACGTACCACCGTCATCAAAATAAGTAGCTGAAACAAAATAAGTAGCCCCACCATTCTGCTTTTCTGCTCCAAGGTAAATGATACTTTTTTTCTGGTGACATCTTGTGTCTCTTTGATGCTGCCTTTAATGGTCACTTACAATTTATATCTTTTGTATCAAAATGCATAAAGAAATGGAATATATGCTGTATTTTATCCATAGAATTCTTTTCCAGCCCAGGGGCCACTCATTGACTATAACAATGGCAAACCTTTTTTTTTTGTTGCTCAGAGACAGAGTCTCACTCAGGCTGGAATGCAGTGGCTCTATCATAGCTCCCTGTACCTCAAATTCCTGGACTCCAGTGATCCTCCCACCTCCGAGTCCCTAGTGGCTGGCACTATAGGCACCTGCCACCAAGCCTGGCTGATTTTTTTTAAAAATTTTGTAAAGATAGGGTCTTGCTGTGTTAGCCCAGGCTAATCTGTAACTCCTAGCTTCAAGCAATCACCCTGCCTTGCCTTCCCAAATGCTGGGTTTGTAGGTGTGAGTCATCACAGCTGGCCCTCTTTTTTTTTTTAATCATAAGGGCAATTTAGAAAAAAATTAAAATGACTATGATTTGCATTTTTGAATTAAAAATAGAAAAGCTCTATTGAGGTAAAAAGGTATATTTATATAACTCAAATAACATATTGAAAGAGAACTATCAATAAAAAGGGAACTACTTTAAAAATATAT
This sequence comes from Indri indri, assembly GCA_004363605.1. Classification (NCBI taxonomy): domain Eukaryota; kingdom Metazoa; phylum Chordata; class Mammalia; order Primates; family Indriidae; genus Indri; species Indri indri. The sequence continues at coordinate 50,275 of RJWJ010008986.1, read as the reverse complement.
CATTTTAACTTTTCATTCTATAATGAATAATTTCAGACTCATAAAAAGTTGCAAAATGATACAATGATTTCCCATATATTTTTCACCCAGATGTCCTAAGTACTAACATCTTATACTACCACAATTTTCAAAATCAAGAAATTATTATCATTATGCTAGTAGTGCTATATCTATTTTATAGACTTTATTTCAAATTTCACCAATTGTTTCACTGATGTGCTTTTTTTGACTCAGGATCCAATCCAGCATCATCCATTGCATTTAGACCGTCATACATCCTTATTGTCATTTTTGGAAAATTCCTCAATTATTTTGTCTTTAATGACATGGATGATTACTGTTCAGTTATCTTGCAGAATTTTCCTACATTTGGGTTTGTCTAATTTGTCCTCATGATTAAGTTCAGATTATGCATTTTCGTTAATAACATAGAAGTGTTTCATTCTCAATATATTATATCTAGAGGTACTTTTTATCAATTTGATCACTTGGTTAAGGGGGTATCTACCAGATTTCTCCACTATAAAGCTACTGTTTATTTTCCTTTATAATTAATAGATATCTTGTGGAGAGATAACTGAAGATGATAAAAATATTCTGTTTCTCATTATAAAGAATATTCTGTTTCTCATTATACTTTCATCCTCTAATGTCAACATCCATTGGAGAGCTCTGCCTAAAACAATTATTACTATGGTACTTGACAAACAGTAATTTTTTATTTCCTTCATTCTTTCTACATTGATTAGTTGGAATTCTACTGAAAGGAAGAGTTTTCTTATTTATTCAGAATGGATTCATGGATTCATATTTTAATAAATGGGTTAAAATCAATTACTATCATTATTTACTTATTGTTCAAATTGTTCCAGGTTTGAGGGTAAAAGTGATATCATAATTTTGCATATCCATAGCACCTGCCACAGGGCAGACACAATGGATGCTCCAAAAAATATTTGCTGAGTCATGGAGGATGCTAAAGAAAAAAAATAGAACTTGATTATTATTTATGCATAATAATGAAGATGAGACTACGAATTAACTTTTATTTATAGATTGTTTCTAGAAAATTTAAAGCAGCATGGTAAGAAACACATGATAAAAAGCATAATGTAAATTAGAAGAGAAGGTTGGTGCAAAGAAAAAACCGAAGTAGGAATATATAATGGAAATAAGAATAAGGCTAGTGCTCAAAACGTATTATTACTTGATGATCTACATGTTTGCTGAGAATAGACAGCAGAATTGTTTGCTTAATAGAGTTCAATTATGGTGACAATAATGAAACCAGGATTGCTGACCTTCAAGGTCAGTTTGAGACTGAGGTTTCAAGCCTGGGCATAAAGTAATAGTCTGTTTTTTTGTTTTTAGAAAGGCGGTATAACTATTAGAACTTCAATCTTAAATTGCTTTCACAATTATAAACAGCTGTTTAAAGGGCAAAGGGTAAATCTGATGTACAACAAAAGAATATCATATAAAGAGAACAAGAGAGAGAATGTTCCACTCTTGGCTTCCTTTGGCCCTTTTCGAATCTTGCTAATGAGCCCCATCTGTGCCCGCTTCTGAGTCTTTGAACTTCTTTCTGGTTAGACTCACAGCCCTGCTCCTCCTTTATGGAAAACAGCAGTCTAAAATCAAGCCCTCTCACAGGGAAGGGTTGCCAAGCCATCTGGGGGCCCTCTGGGGACCAGAGAAGTTTACCATATTCCATTAGAGGCAGGCAGATGTGCCCTACATAAAGACCAATAGCTGCCTAGCAAGGCAAAAAGAGAACGCAAATGATCATGAAAAATAATTTTTACTGCTCTGCTTAAAGGAAAAACAGATTTGATCTCTGCATACTGAAGTTACCGTATCCCCAGGAAAGCAACAAACTGCCCTTGGGCACTGTAATGCCCTGCTTTAGTTCTGAATTCTTATGCTTTCATCAATTTTCTTTACTGCAGGTCAACTCAGAGCCTTTAATATACAGTGAATGAATGTATAACATGACTTTCTGAAAGGAGAATGTTATGTAAAGCATTTTCCAAATGTATCTCGGAACATGTCAGGACATTCTCATAGGCCAGTACTTCTCAAATTTTAGCATGCATCAGAAGCACCTGGATTCTGTTAAGGCAGGATTTGCTGTCCCACCCCTGACTCTGGACTTTCAGATTCAGCAGGTCTGTGGTGACCTCAAGAATTTGCATTTCTAGGAAGCACCCAGGTGATGCTTCTTAGATGCTGCTGGTCCAGGGACCATTTTGGGGGCCACTGGCCTAGGTATATGGTACCCAAACCATATCTGTTTAAATCTATTTTCAGGGGTCCTTTATATCTTTAAACTCCCAACAAGTGGCAAACTAAAAATTAGGTCTCACCTCATTGGAATTTTTTTGTTGTTTTTGTTAAACTTCAATCTAGGATTTTCAAGAGTGTAGACCGAGAATTACTAATGATCCATTGTGACCTCCAAGAGCCCCACAAGTTGTTTTATTATAGCATTGGTATGTATAATATGGCAACGTCTGTTTCCAACAGTTAAGAAACATTGACTTACAGTATTTTATCGTTTCCGATTTTTATCCCATTGGTGATTCATTAAGTGAAACGTTAGTCTTCTTACAGATTTTGGTGGGATTTTTTTGTACATAGGTGTTTGGGCTTGTTTTGGGGGTTTTGTTTAAATTTTTAATCCCATTAAAAAGTTTTTAGGAAAAAAAATCCTAGCTTATAAGCACTTCATGGAAGTACTAAAGTTTCTCTGTGGCCATAATTGAAAATATTAATAGGAGATGGTGGAAATATCAACAAAGAACACTGAATCCTGTGAGTTAAGTATTAATACCAAACTAGTTTAAATCAAAGGTATTTACGTAGATGTTCCCTATTTGCCGTAAGTGTCTGGGAATGCTTTCAAGCCAACTAATTCCATACTTGCCTTTTCATTATACATGCGTCTGTTCTTCCTGGTCTTAGGGTGCAACAGGGAAGCCAAAATTGAAGTTTGATGTTTGTTATTATGTTAGTCATCATCAATAACAATCCCATTCATACCGTTATTCAAAAATCCCCAGAACCAGATGTGTTTCAAAATTAGGAATTCAGCCGGGCGTGGTGGCTCACGCCTGTAATCCTAGCACTCTGGGAGGCCGAGGCGGGCGGATCGTTCTGAGCTCAGGAGTTTGAGACCAGCCTGAGCAAGAGCGAGACCTCGTCTCTACCAAAAATAGAAAGAAATTAATTGGACAGCTAAAAAAATATATATATAGAAAAAATTAGCCGGGCATGGTGGCGCATGCCTGTAGTCCCAGCTACTCGGGAGGCTGAGGCAGTAGGATTGCTCGAGCCCAGGAGTTTGAGGTTGCTGTGAGCTAGGCTGACGCCATGGCACTCGCCCCAGGCAAGAGAGTGAGACTCTGTCTCAAAAAAAAAAAAAAAATTAGGAATTCAGAATTTCTATCACTATAGAATGCTAAACGGTGAACACATTGTGCAATACATGTAGCACTTCCAGTAGGATCCAGGATGGCACTTGCTAAAGAAATGAATTAATATTGCTGTAGGAAAATATATGAATAGTCACACTAAGTACATAATAAAGACAACGAACAGTTTTATAATGGTTACGTTTTGCTACCAAACGAGTTCAAGTTATGTCATTTTTTTTACTGTTTAAAACAGCCTTATTTAGATATAATTCACATACCAAAAAATTTGCTATTTTAAAGTATACAATTCAGAAGTGTTTAGTATATTCACAGAACTGTGTGACCATTACCACTGTTTAATTTTACAATATATTTATCACTCTCTATTTCTCCCCTCTCCCAGCCCCTGGCAACCACTTTCTGCCTCTATGGATTTGACTACTTTGAACAATTCATATAAACAGAATCACACAATATGTGGCCTTTTGTGTCTATCTTCTTTTGCTTAGCAGAATGTTTTCAAGGTTGTGGTAGCATATATCAGTACTTCATTCCTTTACACTGCTGAATAATATTCTACTTTATGGCTATATTGCATCCATTCATCAATCAACAAACATTTGAGCTCACCACTTTTTGTTTGTTATGAATAATGGCATTATGAACAATCAGGGACAAATTTTTATGTGAATATATTGGTATATATCTAGGAGTGGAATTTTTTGGGTCATCTGGTAACTCTGTTTAATTTTTTTGAGGAACTGGAAAAATTTTTCCAAAATGGCTGCACCATTTTATAGTCCCACTAGCAACGTATGATGGTTCCAATTTCTCCTCATCCTGTCCAATACCTGTGATTGTCCATCTTTTTGATTATATCTATCCTTGTGCTTTGATGTGACATTTCATTGCAGTCTTGATTTTAATTTTCCTGATAGCTAATGATGTTTACATTTTTCATGTGCTTATTGGTCATTTCCGTACCTTCTTTGCAGAAATATTCATCCAAGTCTTTTGCACATTTTTAAGTTGGGTTATTTCTCTTTTTATTGTTGAGTTGTAATAGTTCTTCATAAACATTCCTTGTTGCAAGCCTTATTAATTTGCAGAGCTCTGAAATATTAATAGTTGATTTTACAATTTTTGCTAGTATTCTCATAACTTTTATGGAGGATCTGTTTTTCAGAGCTTCTTATTCTGCCATTCCAGAAGTGTTTAGCAGGTCGTATTTTACAGATCACAAAAAACCCTTTCACTTTTCAAAACTTTTTTGAACTGTAGAATTGTGAATAAGATTTTTCTCTGAATATAAATCATGCTCACATTTTTAAAAGCTAATTCACCTTTTCAGTGTCCATATGATTTGAATGAAAGAGACAACAAAATCATATGACTGGAAATATAGCTTTCTCAACGTCCAGTAGAACCTATTGATGATGATGGGAAAAGAAAAATCCAAAATGGAGAAGATTATGCCAGAGGTATCTAAAAAGGAGCTGGGAGGGCATGAAGAGTTAGACCCCAGTCATATGCACATCCAGATGGAATCTGACTTGAAACTGGGCCAAATCATAAAACCAGCTGCATTTGACATGAATTGTTTATGCTGGGCCTGATCGCCAGCCTCCTGGAGAGACAGCTACCTCAACTGGATTGGTCATCAACTAGGGACATCCTAAGCTGATAACCAGCCATCATCAATCATGGACTGTGCTAGAGTCTTCCAGGTGTGTAAACTTACAATAGCCCTATAAGCCCCTGACTAACCTTACCTTGATAGAACACGGTTTAGCTACTTGCTAGATTTGTGTTTCTCAAATTGCAATTCCTAAGACCTCGATTAGAATGTCTTTTCTTTTCTTTGCTACTCTGCAGTGTTGGTTTTATTTCTTATTACTTGACAAGGAAGAGGTAGTTACACATAAATCTCAAATTTTTATGTTGATATTTTGGAGTATCTTTGTTATAATGTTACCTACATGAGAAGAAAAAATAATATTAATTTTGATTTATACTTATTTTATATTAAGAAACACTTGTTTTCATAAGAACAAGCCAAAAGCCAAATGTGTTGATTTTTACTGGCAGAAAGTAAAGGCAATATAAAAATTTAATTAGGGTTGTAACTCTTCTATATAAATCCACAAATTTCACTGACAACTAATTACTCTGTGTTTTGATATTTTCTGCCCTTTAAAACTGTAAGATTTTAAAAATTGGTTGGTTAGGCCGGGCGCGGTGGCTCACGCCTGTAATCCTAGCACTCTGGGAGGCCGAGGCGGGAGGATTGTTTGAGCTCAGGAGTTCGAGACCAGCCTGAGCAAGAGCGAGACCCCGTCTCTACTAAAAAAAATGGAAAGAAATTATCTGGACAACTAAAAATATATATAGAAAAATTAGCCAGGCATGGTGGCACATGCCTGTAGTCCCAGCTACTCGGGAGGCTGAGGCAGTAGGATCGCTTGAGCCCAGGAGTTTGAGGTTGCTGTGAGCTAGGCTAATGCCATGGCACTCACTCTAGCCAAGGCGACAGAGACTCTGTCTCAAACAAAAAAAAAATTGGTTGGTTATAAAAATTCATCGAAAAGCCATCAGATTTTAAATATTCAGCTGTTAAGAGTTTCAAACAGTCATGTTTCACTTATGGACTTTTAGACATCAGAAGAGGATACCAGAAACAAGGTTGCTAGTGTAGGAGAGGGAAAAATGGCTTCCCTCAACTCTTAGAGGTTCCTTGGCTGGGCTACAAATTAAATTGACATAAGACAAACCAATGGGAGAGAAATCACGTTTAATTAGGTACGTGTGCACAGGAGTCCCACAAAAATATGAGACCCAAAGAAGGGCCACATGATTGAAGCTTGTATAGCATTCCGAGCTACAGAAAAGAATAGGGGCTTGGGGCTTCTGGGGAGTGGTGGAGACAAGTTATGGGAGGGTAAGGGGAGGAAATGTGTGATGAATAAACATCATCTTGCTACGCAGATAGAAAAGTCAGGTAATAAAATTGTCTTGGAGCAGCCCTCTTTCTGATATAGATACTTTTACTGATGTAGATTTCCATTTTAGATGAAAATTTCTTTTACAAAAGGACAGTTTTTCAAAGCTACTTCTGTGTCTGCAGTATCTCAAAATAATCAGCTCGAACTATGCCAAAAAAGTATATTTTGGGGGTGGCTTATTCTAGTCTCCTATAGTAATATTTTGGGGTAGTGTGTCCTGAGCCCTAATGCTAACAATATGGAAGGCTCAGGAGCCCTAGAAACTGGTATTTATGGACTATATGCCTAGCTACATGTGACTGTGTTTGGAGATACAGCCTTTAAGGAGATAATTGAAATAAAATGAGGTCACATGGGTAAACCCTAATTCAATATGGCTGGTGTCTTTATAAGAAGGGGGGATTAGAACACAGACAACACACAGACCTAGGAGTGACCATGTGAGGACACAGTGAGAATGTGGACATTCGCAAGCCAAGGAGAGAAGTCTCAGAAGAAATTAACCTGCCAACACCTTGATCTTGGGTTTCTAGCCTCCAGAACTATGAAAATAAATTTCTGTTGCTGAAGCCACTCAGTGTATGGCATTTTTTTTTTTTTGTGGCAGTCCTAGAAAACTAATACAACGTAGCAAGAAGATAATAACATAAGGAAAAATATGACAATGTCATACAAATACTGGGAAGAAAAATTGAGAGCAGACAGCATGGCTAGAGAAGGACAGAGCGGGTGCTATATATGTGTCAACCTAAAATAATCAAAAAGGTCAGAATCTCATTCAAAGAGTTTATTCAAGCACAAAGTGTGAAACGTCAACTCCACGTGAATAGAGTCAGTGTTCCAAAGTAGGAAAGTTAAGGTTTCATTTATATAGGCAGAGAGAGAGGAGTTTTTAGCAGGATTATAACCTTTATACAAGGTTGGCACATGGCTACAGCAATTCGATTGGTTATAGGCAGTGTTTCTTCTCAGGAAGGGCACATTTAACAGTTTTTACAAAGGATGTAATAATAGTCATGGGTTTTCTGTCATCTGGTCTTAGCAAAGCAGGACAACAAAGGGGAAACTAATCTATGACAAGCATCATTAATTAAGAAGGCAGGAGTTTTTGTCCCTGACATCATTTAATATTCTTTAGTCATTATATGGAGCAAGAAAAATAAGAAAGTGAGTCAATCCATAATATGAGAAATAGGAGTTTTAGCCATATGTGATTCAGATCGTAGTCACTTCTCTCTAAAGGCTTAAAGTATGTTGGGGGTTCCAACAGCTTTTAAATTGTATTTATTTTTGCATATGATACGGTGGCTTGGGGAAGACATCTCTGAGTAAGTGACATTTGGGAGACTTTCATAAAGCGAGGTAGTAGACCTTCTGGACATCTGGGAAGAGATGGAAAAAGCAACCAACGCCAGGGTTCTGAGGTTGAAATGTATTATCACCACATCATGACCCCTTGTGTGCTCAAAGACCAGGGAGAACAGATACACCTTTAAGAAAGAGGTGAGTGTGGGTTACTTGGCTTGAAAGCACTCTGAGACTACTTACTAGTACCTGTGGGATTTTAACTTACGTAGGTGACTAAGTGATGACATGAACAGGCAAATGCCATTGAAAGATTGTTACTTATAATTCCTGAGAGGAGGGGGCAAGCCATGCCGTGCAGGCCCACAGGGGAAGCATCAGGTTTCAGTCAGAAGGAAGGAGGAGGAGCAAGGGGAAATTCTAGGCATGAATCTTTTCTGGCATTTTTGCTTGTTTGTTTTTTGTTCCTGTTTTTCAGGAAAGGCAAGGCAGTACAGGGTAAACAGTTTAGCATTGGGATAGTTCCAATAATTCCTGCAGGCTTTGGGCTATAGGGGTGTTCTGTAGTGGCCTGGTTCCTGGGATTTGTTGGTTTGCATATGAAAGACACTCCCAGCCAGCCCCTTGCAATCTCTGAGAATTGGCTAGCCCTGGGAGGGACAGTCTCTCCAGCCAGCGAGCTTTTTCAGGTGTCAAAACATCATAAAATACAGGAAAAAAAAATGCTGGCAAATAGGGAAGATTTACGCAGAAACCTTTGATAAGTTGGTTTGTAACTAGGTTTGATACTTAATTCGCAGGATTCAGAGCTCTGAGAATTCTTCAGTGATATTTCCACTGCCACCCATCTTCAATCATAAACCACAAAGAAATTTTAGCATCTCTAAGGAAGTACTTGGAAGTATTTTCCTAAAAACTTTTTAAAAGTGAGATCAAATATTTTAAAACAAATAAAATCTATAAGTTTTAAAACTGTTTGCCCTGCCTTGTCTTTCCTGCAAAAACCCCAATAAAGACTCACATAATTAAAGTAAGGCTTAGAGCAGATAATAATATTCCTAAGATCAACAGAGAGTAAAATTTTGTCTGATTATAAATCTCATATTTTCAAAAATCACATTTTTGAAAACAAAAGAGGCTTAAGTAAGTTTTAAATCTTTATGGACTATTCAGACTGTTTGTGCAATCAATGGTGTCATCTAGTGGCAATTCATTCAAATTCCAACCAAATGTCCCAGAGGGCTATGCTAAATCATTAGAGAGTATTACTAAGCAAACTTTCTCCAACTTAAATGACCGTCAAATTACAGTCACCACTTTTTTAAAATAATTATAGGTTCATAGGAAGTTACAAAGATAAAACAAGAAAGTATGTGTACCTTTCAACTAATTTCTCCCATGATTACATTTAATGTGCAATATCAATGTACATACAATATCAACTCCAGGAAATTAACATTGGTACAATGTGTATTTATAGTTCTATGTCATTTTTATCACATGCGCAGATATGTGTAACTGCCATCAATGTTAATTGAGAGAATATAACAAGGTTCATAATTTGGACAGGAGAGCTTTATTTCTCATAAAGGACTGGAGCCTGCAGGTGGCCATTCAGCAGACTGGAAAGCAGAAGCCCTGGTCAGCAGGATTACCTGCTTCAAGGGAGGGACAATGGGAACAGGAATTTGTGCTGAGTAGGATGGCCAAACATATATATTTGACATGCTATAGGAGTCATAAATATTTATGAAAGGGGAAACATGCCCATGTACAGTTGTGCATTATACCCCTTTATGGAGTCCATTCAGTGGGAGGAGAGGGGGAGGCTTAAGATTTTATTTTTAGTTCACAATCACAAGCAAGATACAGACATATTCCATCATCCCAAATACAATCAGCTCTCTGTATCCATTAGTTCCACATTTGTGGATTCAACCAACCATAGATAGAAAATATTTAAAAAATAAAAGTACATCTGTACTCAACATGTACGGGCTTATTTTTTCCTTGTCATTATCCCCTAAACAATACTGTATAATAGCTATTTATGTAGCATTCACATTGTATTAGGTTTTATAAGTAATCTAGAGATGATTTAAAGTGTATTGGAGTATGTACATAGATTACATGCAAATTCTATGCCTTTTTGTATAAGGGACTTGAACATCCTCGAATTTTGATGTCCATGGAAGGTCCTAGAACTAATCCCCCTTGAATATGGAGGGATGATTGTATCTCCCTCTGCTATTCCTTTATAGTCACACCCACTCCCCTCTTTTCTACCATCTCTAACCATTAATTTTCTTCCATCTCTATAATTTTGTCATTTAAAGAATGTTTTCTAAATGAAATCATATAGTATGTGACTTTTTGAGATTGACTTTTTTTTCCACTCGGCATAATTCCCTGGAGAGTCATAGAAGTTGCTGCTGTCAAAATAAGTAATTAAAAATTTGAGCTGTTGGGACTTTAAAATATTCTGAGTCTTAAGGGAATGTGATTATGAGACCTGAGTCACACAAATAGGCAGCTGTAACTTAGGCAGCTATAACCTTTGTTTCTCTGATCATAGATTAGCCTTTTTCCTTACCTACATTGTTTTGTAAAATGTTGTAAATTACTAACAGGCATCAAGGAAGACACCTTCCCTCTTAACTGTTGGTCTTCATTATAGATTAACTTCCTTTTTACCTTTCTCACAAATACCTCATGAATATCGCATTGTCTAAGATGGAATGTTAAATACATTCTTTCAAATTGGAAAGGAAATGAAAACAAGCTGTACAGAAAAGAAGACAAACTGTAACTAAATTGTTGTAACTCATAAACCAGCCTTGTATAGAAAATGTTGTCATCCTACTAAATTTCTTTGTTTTCTGTTTATATGAGCAAAACCTTAATTTTTAACTTAGAATCACTGACCTCATTTCTCTGGAGTACATGTCTTCTGAGTGGCTATTCCTAGCTTTTTGCTTGAATAAACTCTTTAAAACTGCACTCTATGATTGTCTCAATAGACTCAGAAAAAGCATTCAACAAAATTCAGTACCCTTTTATGATAAGAATGCTTAACAAAATAGGAAAAGATGGGACTTACCTGGAAATGATAAAAGCCACATATGACAAACCCCCAGCCACCATCATACTGAATGGGAAAAAATTGCCCTCTATCACAACTTATATTCAACATAGTGCTGGAAGTCCTAGCCAGAGCAATCAGAGAAGAAAAGGAAATCAAGGGCATCCAAATGGGGGCAGAAGAGGTCAAACTATCACTCCTTGCTGATGACATGATCTTATATTTAGAAAACCCCAAAGATTCTGCCATGAGACTACTGGCATTGATAAACAAATTCAGCAAGTCTCAAGTTACAAAATCAATGTACAGAAATCAGTAGCATTCCTATACACCAACAACAGTTAAACTTAGAACAAAATCAAAGACTTAATACCCTTCACAATAGCAACAAAGAAAATAAAATACCTAGGAATATATTTAACTAAGGAGGTGAAAAACCTCTACAGGGAGAACTATGAAATACTGAGGAAGAAAATAGCAGAGGACACAAACAGTTGGAAAACCATACCATGCTCATGGGTCAGCAGAATCAACATTGTTAAAATGTCTATACTACCCAAAGTGATCTACAGATTCAATGCAATCCCTATTAAAATAGCAACATCATTTTTCATAGATCTAGAAAAAATAATTCTACACTTCATATGAAACCAGAGAAGACCCTGAATAGCAAAAGCAACCTTAAGCAAAAAGAACAAATTGGGAGGCATCAATTTATCAGACTTCAGGCTATACTAGAAGGCTATAGTGACTAAATCAGCATGGTATTGGCACAAGAACAGAGACATAGACCAATGGAACGGAATTGAGAATCCAGATATAAAACCATCCTCATATAGCCATCCAATCTTTGACAAAGCAGACAAAAACATACACTGGGAAAAAGAATCTTTATTCAATAAATGGTGCTGGGAAAATTGGATAGCCACATGTAGAAGACTGAAACAGGACCCACCCTCTCACCTCTCACAAAAATCAGCTGATGGTGGATAACAGACTTAAACCTAAGGCATGAATTTAGAATTTAGAATTCTAGAAGAAAATTTTGGAAAAACTCTTATAGACATTGGCATAGGCAAAAAAATTATGAAGAAGACCCCAAAGGCAATCACAGCAACAACAAAATAAATAAATGGGACCTGATCAAATTAAAAAGCTTCTGCACAGCCAAGGAAACTATCACGAGAGCAGACAACCTACAGAATGGGAGAAAATATTTGCTTGCTACACATTTGATAAAGGGCTGATAGCTAGAATCTACATAAAACTCAGGAAAATCAGCAAGAAAAAATCAAACAACCCCATTAAAAAGTGGGCAAAGGACATGAACAGAAACTTTTCAAAAGAAGACAGACTAATGGCCAACGTACATATGAAACAATGCTCAACATCTCTAATCACCAGGGAAATGTAAATCAAAACCACAATGAGATATCGCTTAACTCCAGCGAGAATGGCCTTTATCAAAAAGTCCTAAAACAAATGTTGGCATGGATATATAGAGAGAGGAACACTCATACACTGCTGGTGGGACTGCGAACTGGTACAACCTCTGTGGAAAGTAATATGGAGATACCTCAAAGAGCTACAAGTAGAACTACCATTTGATCCAGCAATCCCATTACTGGGCATCTACCCAAAGGAACAAAAGACATTCTATAAAAAAGACATCTGTACTTGAATGTTTATAGCAGCACAATTCACAATTGCAAAGATGTGGAAACAATCCAAGTGCCCATCAATACATGAGTGGATTAATAAAATGTGATATATGTATACCATGGAGTTCTACTCAGCCACAAAAAACAATGGTGATCTAGCACCTCTTGTATTATCCCAGATAGAGCTGGAGCCCATTCTACTAAGTGAAGTATCCCAAGAATGGAAAAGCAAGCATCACATGTACTCACCACCAAATTGATATTAGCTGATCAACATTTATGTGCACATATAGTAATAACATTCATCGGGTGTCAGGCAGGTGGCGGGGGAGGAGGGGATGGGTTTATTCACACCTAATGGGTGCAGTACACATGGTCTGGGGGATGGACATGCTTGAAGCACTGACTCGGGTGGGGCAAAGGCAATATATGTAACCTAAACATTGGTACCCCTGTAATATGCTGGATTCTGATACTTTCCATTATTTCAGGTTGACACTGTGTATATCAAATTGTTCATTAATTTATTTTAATTTTTATTTTCCTTAGAGACAGAGTCTCACTCTGTCTCTCAGGCTGGAGTGCAGTGGCACAATCATAGCTCACTGTGGCCTCCAACTCTTGGGCTCAAGTGATCCTCCCGCCTCACCTTCCCAGATGGCTGGGACCACAGGTCCATGGCACCAGGCTCAGCTAATTTTTTCTTATTTTTTGTAGAGACAGGAGCTCGCTATTGTTGCCCAGGTTGGTCTGGAACTCTTGGCCTGAAGCAATCCTCCTGCTTTGGCCTCCCAAAGTGCTGGGATTACAGGCATGAGACACAGTGCCTGGCCTAGTTCATTCATTTTTATTGCTGCATAGTATTTTGTGGTATGAATGTACCACAGTTTATTTGACAATTCACCTATTGAAGTATATCTGAACTACTTCAATTTTTGGCTATTACAAATAAATTTGCCATGAAAGTGAAGGTTTTTTTGTGATCATGTTCCCATTTCTCTGGAATAAATGCACAGGAGCATGATTGTTGGGTTATCTGGTAAGTGTAAGTTTAGTTTTTAAGAAACTGCCAAACTATTTTCCACAGTGGTGATACCATTTAAATTCCCACCAACAATGTATGAGTGATCCCATTCCTCTACAGCTGATGTTGTCACTATTTTTTCTGTATTTTTTTGAGATAAAATATACATATATAATTTAACATTTTTATCATTTTTAAGTGTACACATCAGTTGTAATAAGTATATTTATATCCTTTTTCCTCCTCCCTGTTCTCCTCTCCCTCTCCTTCCTTAGCGTCTTATAACCACCAATCTAATCTCCATTTTTATGAGATCCCTTGTTTTTGGCTTCTGCATATAAATGAGAACACGTGATATTTGTCTTTGTGTGCTTGGCTTATTTCTCTTAACATAATGGACTTTAGTTCCATCCATATTGCTGCAAATGACAGGATTTCATTCTTTTTTATGACTGAATAATATTCCATTATGTGTGTGTGTGTGTGTGCACACGCACATGTGTGTATCACCCCCTACATTTTCTTTATTCGTTCTTCCATTGATGGACACTTAGGTCAATTCCACATTTTGGTTATTGCAAATAGTGCTTCAATAAACATGGGAATGTAAATATCTCTTTGATATATTATTTTTTTTTCATTTTTATATATACTCAGTAGTAGAATTGATGGGTTATATGGTAGTTCTATTTTTCATTTTTTGAGAAACATCCATACTGTTCTCCATAGTGGCTGTACCAATTTACATTCCCACCAACAGTGTATGAGGGCTCCCCTTTCTCCACATTCTTACCAGCATCTGTGATTGCCTACTATTTTTTTTTGTTTTAGCTTTTATGATAAGTGTGTAATAATAACTCAATGTAGTTATAATTTGTATTTGTCTAATGGCTAATGCTGTGGAACATCTTTCTGTACGCTTGCTTGCTATATGTATATCCTCTTCAATAAAATGTCTTCTCATGTCTTTTGTCTGCTTTCTGATGGATTATTATTTTTTGCTGTTGTATTTTGAAATTTCTTTATATACTCTAAATATAAGCCCCTTCCTTGCAGGATATGTGTTTTGCAAATATTTTATCATAGTCTATAGCTTGTCTTTTCATTTTAATAATTGTCTTTCACAAAGCAAACATTTTAAATTTTGATGAAATCCAATTTATCAGTTATGTATTTTATGGATCACGCTTTTAGTGTCATGTGTAGTAACTTTTCACTGATACTTAAGTCCTCAAGATGTTCTATATTATCTTTGGGTTTATCCTCTTTGGGATTCAATCATATTCTCGAATCTGTAGATTTATGTCTTTGTCAAATTTGGGAAGTTTTCAGCCATTATTTCCTCAAACACCTTTTCAGTCCCTTCATTTTCCTTCTCTCCTTCTCAGGCTCCATGATGCAAATGTTAGATCTTTTGTTACAGTACCACAGGTTCCAAAGGCCCTATTCACTTTTTGTTTGTCTGTTTTTCTGTTGTTCAGATTAAGTAATTTTTATTGCTCTACTTTCAGGCTTGCTGATTCTTTCCTCTATCCCTTCCATCCTGTTGTTGAGCCTGTCCATTAGGTTTTTCATTGAAGTTATTATATTTTACAGTTCTAAAATTTCCAAATTTTTCCTTCGACTACCACAAAAACCTTCTCATATAATCCTAACATCTGTGTCATCTTGGTTTTGGTGTATGTTGACTCAAGTTAAGATTCTCCTGGTTCTTGGAACGACAAGGGATTTTCATTTGAAATCTGGACATTTTGATATTCTATTCAGAGATTCTGTATCTTACTTACCTGTTTTAGCATGTATCCTTTGACACCACTTTAGTGGGGGAAGAGAAATGCTGTTTCATTACTGCTAGATGGAGGTGGACGTCCAAGTTCCCCACTCAACCTCCACTGACATATAGGGTAGGAAGGTGTTCCTCTTTCTAGTTTGGTGGGAATGGATGTCTCAGCCCCACTAGACTTCTACTGATATTACCCTGGCTGAAAAGGGCAGGAGTGTATTATTCCTACTCTCCATATGGCCTCCACTTACACTACAGGGGTTGATCCTGTCACCAGTGCACAGTAGTGAAAGTCCTGACTCTCCACTAATACTCCTCTGATACCACCTCGACATAGAGGAGAGGGATCCCTCTTTATTGCCTGTTGGGGGTAGAAATCAAGGCTTCCTACTCAGACTTTGTTGATGTGGGCAGGGTGGTGGTTGAATTTTTTTTTCCATGATGTTTGGTAGGAGTAGGGCAAGTATTGTCAAATAGTTTATATCTTGCTGGGCTGCTCCTTTCCTGGTCCTTTGGCTAGAGAAAGAAGACTTTTCTTTAGGTTTTTTGGTCTATATCTGCTAGTATTTCCAAGTTGCTGGCATCTCCATCACCCAGTCTGAAATATATGAAGCAAAGGAAAAACACAGTAAATATACTACCATGTTACTTCTCAGGACGCAAGGTTCCTAAGGCAGTCTGGCTTTCCTCCTCCACCTTTCAGAGTATTTGTTTGTTTTATACATAAAAGTCATGTTTTTTTCCTGGATTTAATGGGAGGAATGGGGAAAGTGTGTCTACTCCATTTTGTCCAGAAATGGAAGTAGAAGTCAGTCACCAATTTTAAAAAAAAATTTATCACAGTAAAATTCGCATAACAAAAATTTAACCAATTAAAGTGAAAACATCCATAGATTTAGTTACAAAAAGTTAATAATGTTTAGCTTCCAATCAAAAATTACTAGACATAAGAAGAAAAAGGAAACTGTGATCTATAATGAGGGGAAAAATCAATCAATAGAAACGGACCCAAAAATGATAGAGATGATGACTATTATGAATATGTTTAAGGATTTCAGGAAAACTATAAATATTAAAACTATAAAAAAGAACCAAGTGAAACTTTTAGAACTGAAAAATATGATATCTCAAATGAAAAATCCTCCAAATGGGCTTAAGATCAGATTGGATAGTATAGAAGAAAGAATTAGGGAAATTGAAGACAAAGCGTTAGAAATTATCCAAATTGAAGTACAGAGAGAAAAATAAGTGTCAAAAATAAAAAGAGCCTTATTGACCTCTGGGACAATATCAAATGGCCTAATATATATATATAGATATAAAATTTAAATTCCAGAAGGAAGGGATGGAGCAGAAAAAATACTCAAAGAAATAGTGACCAAAATGTTCCTGATTTGATGAAAAATATCTAATCACAAATCTGAGATGTTCAATGAACTCCATGCAGGATAGCCCACCACCACTACCAAAAAACGCCACCCATGAAGGCCTATCATAATAAAACTGCTAAAGACTATTAATAAATAGCAAATCATAGAAGCGATCTAAGAAAAAAGATACTTATATACAAGAGATCCAAGATAAATTTTATTATTGAATTCTCATCAGAGATAATACAAACCAGAAGATGGTGAAGCAACATATTTTAAAGGGAAATTTGTGTTAAAAGGAAGGAAAAACCCATGCCCAGCTAAAATTCTATGTCTATTGAAAGTATCCTACAAAAATAAGGTTGAAATAAAGACATTTCAAACAAACAAAAACGGACACAATCTATCATTGACATGCCTGTACTGTTAATATAAAGGGAGTTCTTTAGACTAAAGGAAGATGATACTATATAGAAACTTGAATTTATGCAAAGGAATGAAAAACACTGGAAATGGCAAATATATTCTGACATTATGTTTTCACTGCTGTTGAAGTTACTGATCTCTGTAGGTTCTTAACTAATACAATTCATATACTATCATATTTCAGACATGGAGGCAAATTTCAATGTAATCTGGTTCAATGTAATGCCTAATGCAGGACTCACTTAGTTTTTAACCACTTGCAGTGAGTCGGCTACATGAAAAATAAGGTACTACAAACTGGGTGGCTTAAAACAACAGAAATTCATTCTCTCACAGTCTGGATGCCAGAAGTCTGAAACCAGGGTGTCAACAGCACCATGATCTCTCTGAAGGCTCTAGGGCTTGCCTCTTTCTAGCTGCTGGCAGTTGCCAGCAATCCTTGGTGTCCTTGGCTTGTAGATGTGTCACTCCAAACTCTGTCTCTGTCTTCACATAGCCGCCTTCCCTATGTGTCTGTATGCGAATTTCCCTCTTCTTATATGAACACTCTAATCCAGTATGAACTCAACTTGTATACATCTACAAAGATTCTATTTTCAAATAAGCTCGCATTGGCTGGTATTGAAGGTTAGGACTTAACATTAATTATTTAATTAATTGTTAGAGACAGGGTCTTGCTATGTTACCCAGGCTGGTCTTGAACGCCTGTCCTGAGCTCAATCTATCCTCCCGCCTCAGCCTCCTGCATAGCTGGGATTACAGGCACATACTTAATGTGTCTTTCTGAGAGACACAATTCATCCTACAACAGTAGTCCTTTCCATATTTGAAGCACTCTAATTACTAGAAATTTCTTACAAGGCACTAAGTCAGTCTTTCGGTAGCTATAAAGAACACGACTAACTTGATCCAGAAGTTCAGTATTATAATTCCAACTGAGCAAGGAACTCTGTGACTTTGAGTCAGAATTTTAGTTTAGCCTCTCTCTGAGCCTAACTTTCCTGATTTGTAGAATAAAGAGATTGGACAAGGAGAATAATTTTTCTGCTTTTCAAATTCCAGGTTCCAATACCGCTTTCCCAGAACCTTGTGACATTTGAAGGCAACTATCATACTCCCTGCAGGTTTTCTTTTTGTGCACTGCTGTTCTGAGTTTATTCATTTGCCATGGTTTCAGACCCTTCACAGTCCTTATTTTCCTTCCCTGGATATTTTTGAAATTACCAATGTGCTAAGATGTGGCAACCAGAAATGAAAAAAATAAATGTTCCATGTGTAGCCTGGCTTCTTTAAAAAAATGACATAGGGAGGTTGAAAAAAGAGAGAGCGAGAATGAGAGTGAGTACATGAGACAGTACTAGGCAAATCACAGCCACAAGGAGGCAGGTGAACAACTTAAACCATTATTTAAGGAAAAAAAGTGGGCCGGGCACAGTGGCTCATGCCTGTAATCTTCGCACTCTGGGAGGCCGAGGCGAGAGGACCACTTGAGCTCAGCAGTAACAGACCAACCCTGAGCTAGAGAGCGAGACCCCATCTCTATGAAAAATAGAAAAATTAGCTGGGCGCAGTTTGCTGCAGCAAGGGAGGGAGGGAAGGGCTTCCTATAAAGTTTGGGTTTGTGCTTTTACGCTGAGTGGTTAAAGGAGGGATTAGGGAAGAGAGGACAAGCTCTGACTGGTCAGTGTCTAGAAGCAGCAGTTCGGTGTGTTAGTAATCCTTTCCCTTTCTCACCTGTATAGCTCCAGAGTTCAAACTTTTTCTCCCCCCAGCACTTACTGAGTCCATGTCTGATAACTCTACTATCTCAAGCCCTGTACGTCTGGTTTTTTCTGCTGGTTTTCATTCATATTATGCGGTCCTTTTATATGAGGGTTTTTGTTTTTGTTTTTTTTAATAGGCCAGACTTTGCATTTGGAAAATCATAGAAACAATTGGAATCCTAGGGAGATGTAATCTTCCTCTAGAGTGGACTGACATTTGCTTTTGTCTGGTTCCTTCGTATTATTCCAATTTTAGGCATTGAGATAATTTGAAGCTGAGCTTTAGTCAGCGTCAGGGCTGTTGACTCCAGGTTCGCCCCTGCTCCTAGGGCGCAACCCTGTCTGAAACTAAAAAAGGCTCATTAGACATTCTTTTGGCAAATTTTGAATCTCATTTCCTGTTCCCCAAACCCCGTGTATCTGTTCAAAGCACTGTTCAACCTCTCGTCCTCCTCGGGGATTGGCAAATTAATCCTCCAGGACTGGCAGGCATGTCCAGGGGAAAAGTGACCCCAAACTCCAGGCTCCTTCCCCAGTCCTATGTCCTCCCCTGCCTTTTAGCTCAATATTTCTTCACTATTTTATTAGCTCTATGAATCCATCAAGTAGTTAAAATTTTTTTTTTGTCCAGTTGTCTTCAGTTGAAAGGTTGGTCTGCCAGTCCATACCATATATAATTTTTAAAAATTAATTCTATTTTATTATCTTTAATGTTTTTGCATAAAATTAGTAATCTACGTATGGAATATTTACAAACTGTTTATTGCTAAGAGTAAGTTGTTATCCAATGCCTCACTCTCCCAAACCATGATGGATAACAAAATTAATTTGACTTTCTAAAGAGTATTTGACATTTCTTTAAACATAGAGCGTACTAGAAACATGTTTTATATCACAATGCTTCACAATTAAGTTGGCCAGTTCTATTTTCTCCTACTGGGTCCTCTTTAATTAATTTAGAACAAAGCCCTCAGTTAATCAAATGTTAAGACACTTATGAGGGAAAGTACCAGTTATAAACCTCCACAAATCGAAATAACAAATTTACTCACTTAGCCCTTGGTTTTGCAAGACTTGCCACCAAAGAAGGTAGCATGTCAATGGTAATTCTGGAGACATTACTTCATTACAAATGGATCTCAGACCATAATTAGTTTCCTTTTCCTAAACCATGTCTCATGCACATCTGTTAAAAAGAAGAGCTGTTTGCAGAGTCAATATAATTTTGCCATTACAAAATCTGCAAAAGGACACAACAACGAACTCTCTTCCAAACTCACAGCTTAAACATAATATTTTTCTTTATCCACTTTCCTACTGAAGTTAATTTAAATTAAAATAAGCTAAAGGATGTTTATAGTTTAAAGGAAAAGGCCCAGTTGGAGCCAGGGGGCCGATGTAGCAGGGTTGAAATCTTTCCAATCTGAAATCATTTCATAGTATGATTTAATGGTGACAAAACGGGAGTTCCCAGAAAAACATAATTTCCATTTCCCTTGCTGCAAGTGTTCATCGAGTTTGAATTGCTGATATCCCTGAAACTAAACCAACATCAGGAAGTGTCCTGAATGTAACTGATTTTCCAGTTATTTTCCCTAGAAGTGGCAGGCAAAAGTGCAGCAAAATAGAAACTGGTACAGTCTGTTTGTACTAAGTGTCTTGGGGAAACTGCTTTGTGAAAGGCCAGTAGTACCATTAGAGATTATAAAGTGTACATTTAAGAATATCAGATAAACATGAGATGAATGGGAATGTTAATGGCCATCTTCATGACTTGGGAAGCTTATAGCAGATGCAGATTCTAAATAGTATGAACCAAGAAAGACATTAACTAAGGAAATCCACCAAAATAGTAAGTTAGAAAACAGGAAAGGAACTGGTGATGAAATTGGTTATATTTTTGCCTCTTGGGATTAAAGACAAACAAACAACAAAAACACTTTTTTTTTTTTGCAAGGGTCTTTAGTCACTCTAAACTCCCAAAAAGGAAAATGCATGACCAAATAGGAATCACATCTGTTCTGCAGCATAGAGGCATCCCAGTCTCTACACCATTTCTGGGAGCACAGTCATCACCCTTTCCCTTCTATGGGTGGGCATCCCAGCAAACATAAGCAACCTTTGCAAGGTTTCATAAGCAGCTAGCAGTGGGTCCACAGTATATAGTCATCATACTACGGTATATTATTATTCTGCCCCTATGTGCAGAGCTAATTAAGAGTGCATTATCTTATAGTCAAAATTGTCTCTTTAAAAAGGGTGAAATTAATCAATTTCAGTAAAAAATGAATCAGCCTCATTAAAACTGCTGAGGAAAATAATCATGCTTTTACACTTAAATGGAAAAGAGTTTCTACTCAGTCTTTTTTGTAAGGGCTCTGGCATTTAGTATGTATTAATATTACATGTTCCGGCTGGGTGCTGTGGCTCATGCCTATAATTCTAGCACTCTGGGAGGCCGAGGCGGGTGGACGGTTTGAGCTCAGGAGTTCGAGATCAGCCTGAGCAAGAGCAAGACCCCATCTCTATTAAAAAAATAGAAAGAAATTAGCTGGACAACTAAAAGTATATAGAAAATCAAATTAGCCGGGCATGGTGGCACATGCCTGTAGTCCCAGCTACTCGGGAGGCTGAGGCAGGAGGATCGCTTGAGCCCTGGAGTTTGAGGTTGCTGTGAGCTAGGCTGACACCACAGCACTCTAGCCTGGGCAACAGAGCAAGACTGTATCTCAAAAAAAAAAAAAAAAAAAATACTACATGTTCCCATAGAAAGGTATTTGATTCTGACTCATCGTTCTACTTGAAGATACGTTCCTTAAAAAAAATTGATACTGGTCTGCTGCAAATTCATGATCTTTCATGGTCACTGAAGTCCACATAAATGACCAATTTAATGCTATGGTAGGTGGTTATATAATATACTTTTGCTTGTGCTAATCATGTAGCATGGATGGTGTGTTAGTTTCCTATTACTGTAGTAACAAATTACCAGGAATTTACCGGCTTGAAATAATACAAATTTATAGTGTTACAGTTTTGGAGGTCAGAAGTCTGAAAGAGGTCTCACGGGGCTAATGTCAAGGCGTCAGCAGGGCTGGGGAGAACCCTTTCCCCGCCTTCTTCGCTTTCCAGGGACTGCCTGCATTCCTTGCCTCCTGGCCGCACCACTCTGACCTCTGCTTCTGTTGTCACATCTCCTCTCTCTCCGACTTTCCTGCCTTTCTTTTATAAGGACCCCCATGATTTTACATTGAACCTGCTGTCAGAAATAAACACAGCCGGACATTAGTTAAAGCAGCACCGATTTTATTCAATGTAGGGAAAAGAGCTGAGCTCCATTCCGATCTGTGTGGAGGAGACTGGGCATTATCCTGTAGTCAAAAGGCTCTATCTTCAGGTGTTGGCTAGAACCAATAGTCAATTCTTCCGGCAGTCTTGAGTTTCCTCAGGTAGATATTTTAAGGGGGGCTAAGGTCACCCTAGGGATATGGTGGTTAGAAACTATGTTAGTGTTTGTTCAAGTCTTCACAGGCCGAGGTTGATTCCTTGTCTAGGAGAGGGCTCAGAGGAGACTGACTAGAGTTTGGTCAGGGAGAGAGTCTTTGTCACCACCTGGATAATTTCTCCATCTCAAGATTCTTAATTACATTTGTGAAACCCCTTTTGCCGTGTAAAGTAACATATTCACAGGTTCTGGGATTAGTACTTGCACATCTTTGGAGGACCATTATTCTACGTACCTTAGATGTCATGCCAGAACCGTACCCCTCACAGAATATATTTCTCTAGTCAATTTTAAGTTTTGATGGACTCCTACATCTGTGGTTACCAATTGATCCTCATCACAGCTTTTTGAGGCAGAAGGACAAATATCTTTTACCATTTGCAGATGAGGGAACTAAAGCTAAGAGATAGTATATTAAGAGCCTCCCGTAAAGGTCTGAAATGATGGTGAATGCACTAAAACCTAAGTTTCTGTTTTCTCAATTACAGGGTTTTTGACACAATAAGTATTTTAATGTGTGTTTCTTTTTCTTTTCTTTTTTTTTTTTTTTTTTGAGGTAGGGTCTCTCTCTGTCACCCAGGCTAGAGTGAAGTGGTGCCTGTCCTCATAGCTCACTGTAACCTCAATCTCCTTGGCTCAAGCGATCCTCCTGCCTCAGCCTCCCAAGTAGCTGGGACTACAGGTATGCACCGCCGCAGCCAGCTAATTTCTCTATTTTTTGTAGAGATGGGGTCTCACTCTTGCTCAGGCTGGTCTCGAACTCCTGGCCTCAAGCAATCCTCCCACCTCAGCCTCTCAAAGTGCTGGGATTACAGGTGTGAGCCACCATGCCTAGCGTGTATTTTTAAATTTTAAAAGGGTTGCACATACGCACACGCACAAAAAGGTGAAAACTAAACCAAAACATATTTCTGGCCTTTAAAAAGGAACTGCTTCCATGCTTTGAAATGCATTTTCGACTTTTATGAAGAACTCATATTCCCATATTCTGACTGTTTTTGGTGCTGCTCCAATTTCTTCCAGATTTCTAAGTCAGTGGAGGAACCCACGGACATTTCTCAACTTTTCGGGGCTTCTTTACGCTTTGTTGAACTCATCGCAGAGGACATTATAATTACCAAAGTTAGTTTTCCATGACCAACTCTGTGATGACAATGATTCTCTCTAGTTTCCAAATGAATTTATTTATCTGTGCAATTAAAAACACTGAGTATTAACTATAAAAGCTCTGTTTCCTCAAGGAGTCTTCAGATGGAGCTTGTTTCCTTTACCTCTGACTCCCCAGTCCCTGGCACAGTACCTTGGACTTCAGTAATCAAGAATTACTTGATGAAGATAATTATTTGATGAAGATGAGTAACCAAGTGTGAGTAGTTATGAGAGAAGTGAGCACAAGGAGAGCCCCTAGGGCTATGGCAGCACCTAACCTGGTGGGAGTGGGGACAGGGTATCAGAGGTGGCTATTAGGTGAGGGGATCCCCCAAAATGTTCTGTGAAAGATGAACAATAATAGAAAGAATAACGACAGACCAGATGGGAAAGGGGAAGGGCATTCCAGAGGAAGAGAGGAGAAGATGATAGGGAAGGAATAGTAGAGAGCCTTTTATGACTTTGTCACATGAAATGTTATTAAAAATTTTCTCTATTTGAATTTCAGAAGTGCAGCTTATTTCCTCAGGTACATGGGGGTATAAACATAATTTGCTCATTTGTTATTGATAAGCCATATTAACCTAGGTTGTCATTTAATAATATATGAATCTACTAATAACTAGCAAAGAAAAGTATTAGGTGTGTTATATTAAAACATTTGGAGATGACCACTTATGTCCTATTCTCTCAGCTTCAAAGCAAAGGTGATTTTTGATGGTTAATCCATCATCATGGTGCAGGCAGTCATTGTAATTAAAGGAGGCTTGAAATCCTTGTTAAAAATGTATGCAGGCCAGGTGTGGTGGCTCACTCCTGTAATCCTAGCGCTCTGGGAGGCAGAGGAGGAAGGATTGCTTGAAACCAGGAGTTTGAGACCAGCCTGGGCAAGGGCGAGACCCTGTCTCTACTAAAAAAAATATATAAAAATTAGCCGGGCGTGGTGGCACTTGCCTGTAGTCCCAGCTACTCAGGAGGCTGAGGCAGGAGGATTGCTTGAGCCCAGGAGTTTGAGGTTGCTGTGAACTAGGCTGAGCAACACAGTGAGACCATGTCTCAAAAAAAAAAAAAAAAAAAAACAACAACAAAGTATGCAAATAGTAAAATGAATTTGATTAAGAGATCCTATAAAATGCCTTTCAGAAGCTTCCACACCTAATTCAGCATCTCAGGCATAAGAAATTCAAACCCAAAGTTGCAAAGAATTATAGAATCAGGAAATCCTTCAATAGTCAAAGTCGTTTTCTCTGATAAATAATGTTTACCTCATTAAAACAAAAATTTCACAGTAAAAAGTTTTCCATTTTTCATGGCTTGCAGGGAAATGGGAAGTTACTAGCTTTTCACAGTACATTTCAGCCAAGTGTCAGTCCTGACAACACTTTTCCTTCATGTGTGCGTTTCATACTTGTCACTTGAACAATAACCTCTCAATACTTTTGAAACACTTGCTTCCTGTTCAGTAAATGACATCACATCCTCAGTTTCTCAGACAATCTCGAGTCCTCTCTTCCCGTCACACCTCACATCTAAAGCAGCAGGACTTTTTCCTTGTTTATTTTCTGTCTGCTCTCCTTGAATGTAAGCTCTGAGTGAGCAGGGATCTTGCCAGTCCTGTTCATAAACAAATCCTCAGTGTCTAGACAGAGTAGGTATTAAAGGCATATTTATTGAATGAATTAATAAAAACATTAATAACATTTTTGGTATAAAATACGAATTGTCTTAGATGAGATTTTCTTTTAATGGACCATTTTTGGGGGCAGTTACAGTTTCACAACAAAACTGAGAGGAAAATACAGAGATTTCCATATACCACCCTCCCCCCGCCCCCACACACGCATAGCCTTCCCATTATCAACATCCTTCTCCAGAGTGTACATCTGTTACAACTGATGAACCTACATTGACACATCATTGTCACCAAGAGTCACAGTTTACGTCAGGGCTCCCTCTTGGTGGTGTACATTCTGCGGGTTTACACAAGTTTGCGATGACATGGTCCACCATTACAGTATCATACAGGGTAGTTTCCCTGCTCTGAGGATCCTCTGCGCTCCTCGCATTCATCCCGCCCTCTCCCTTAACCCCTGGCAACCACCGATCTTTTTACTATCGCCTTGGTGTTGACTTTTCTAGAATGTCATATGGTTGGAATCATGCATTATGTAGCCTTTTTAGATTCACTTCTTTCGCTTAGTAATATTCAAGGTTCCTCACGTCTTTTCGTGGCTTGATAGCTCCTTTCTTTTCAACGCTGAATAATATTCTATTGTCTGGATGTACAACAGTTTATTACCTGTTCACCTAGTGAAGGACGTCTTGGTTGCTTTCGAGTTTTGCCAATTATTAAGAAAGTCGCTATTAACATCCAAGTGTAGCTTTTTGTGGGATAGATTTTCACCTCCTTTGGGTAAACATCAAGGAGTGCAATTGCTGGATTGTATGGTAAGATTATATGTTTAATTTTGAAAGAAACCATCGTATTGTCTTCCAAAGTGCCTGTATCATTTTGTGCCATTTGTTCTTATCAGCAGCGAATGAAAGTTCTTGTTTTTCCACATCCTCATCAGCATTTGGTGTTGTCAGTATTCTAGATTTTGGCCATTTTAGTAGGTTCATAGTATCTCCTTGTTTTAATTTGCATTTCCCTGATGACTGTGATGTGCATATCTTTTCACATGCTTATTTGCCACGTGTATATCTTCTTTGGTGAGGTGCTTGTTAAGGTCTTTGGTCCATTTTGAAATCAGGTTGTTTTCTTATTGCTGATTAGGTTAGATTTCAAAACACACAGAAAGATATAAAGAATGAAATGTTGGTCCCTTAATCTTTGTATCCAGAGATACTCTATTAGTCATTGTTAAAAATCTGAAATATTCCTTCTAAAAATATAAGAGTAACAATTGTCATACATTTGGCAATTGATATCTAAGGATGAATTACAGCATCAAAGAAAATTAATTTTTAAGACTTTTAAGACACATTGGGATATTATGTAAGCTTTTTGGAGTTTTTATTTTTCCCTCACATAAAATCATATAATAAGTATTTTTTTCACATTAGTAAAATGTGAAGATATACTTTAATGTTTGCATTTTTCATCACATGAATATACCATAATTTAATTTATTAGTCTATACTTTTTTTTTTTTTTTTTGGAGACAGAGTCTTGCTCTGTTGCCTGGGCTAGACTGCCATGGCATCAGCCTAGCTCACAGCAACCTCAAACTCCTGGGCTTAAGCAATCCTCCTGCCTCAGCCTCCTGCCTCCTGCCACAGCCTCCAGCCTCCTGTAGTCCCAAGTTGCTGGGACTACAGGCATGTGCCACCATGCCCAGTTAATTTTTTTTCCTATATATTTTTAGTTGTCCAGATAATTTCTTTCTATTTTTTAGTAGAGACAGGGTCTCGCTCTTATTCAGGCTGGTCTCAAACTCCTGACCTCGAGCGATCCTCCCACCTTGGCCTCCAAGAGTGCTAGGATTACAGGTGTGAGCCACTGTGCCCGGCCTTATTAGTCTATACTTTCATTTTGCCATGAAATTGTTTTCCTTTTTTTTGAGTTTTTAAGAAACATCAGGATGAGTATCAGTATATAATCTTTCTGGATACTTCTTTGATAGAAGAGGAACTACATCAATTAATGAAAACATTTTTTAGACTCTCTATGCACATTGCCAAATTACTTTCTAGAAACATAATAGTTTACATTCAATAAAGTGGAGTGCCTGATTCATTACCCCTTTGTTATATATGTATATACATTTACCTTTTTGCTAATTCAATAAAATATTTCTCATTGTTTTAATTTTCAGTTATTTGATCACTATTGGGATGAATATACTTTCTAGTATTTTTTCTCCTTGATTTACATGTGTGTCTAATTAAAATATTATTAAATATATGCACAAAAAGATATATATATAATTTAAATGTATACCCTAAAAACAGTCATAAATAGCAATAATAAGATAGACCTCCGTGTGTCCACAATTCAGCTTATGCACTAGGGCTCCTAAGACTTTTAAGGCCTCTATGTATCTCATACCAACCAATTTACTTTCCTTACCTATAGAGATGACTGCTATCCTGGGTTTTTTTGTTTTCTTTGTAGTGCTGCCAAAATGAATTTTTCCCAGAAAGTATTTTTTAAATTTATCTTTTAAAATTATTGAATAAATAAAATCGTGTTATATGTATACTTCTGTCACTTATTTTCATTATTTAAAAGTCTCTTTGGAAACTCATCTGTGGTGTTGTATGTAGCTACTGTTCATTTTTCATATCTATACAGTATTCCATCATAGTAATATCATACAATTTATTCATTCTACTTTTAATAGAAAATTAATTATTTCAATTTTTTTATCTATTTCAAATGATGCAATTTTAGACATTTATGTATTAATATATACATCTATATTCTTATATATAGGAACAAAAGTGAATATATTTTTCAAATAGAATAGCTGGTCATAGAGTTTATGCATCTTTAGCTTTATTGGGTAAGCCCAGATTGTTTTTCAAAGTGATTGTACAATGTATGCCTCGACCAGCATGAAAATTCTCATTGCTTCACTACTTTGTCAACATTGGCATGGTCAGACTTATTTTTTGCCAATCTGATAGATAGAAACTGACAAAATATTATTTTTTATTTCCCTGAGTACTGTACTAATGAGCATGAGTATCTTTTCATATTTTTCCTCATCTGCAAAAATTTTTTCTTTTTTTTTAATTGACTATTGGGATGTTTCTGTTTTTCTTGATTTATCAAATTTATTTAAAAGTATTCTGAATACTAATCCTTTGCTGGTTATATCTACTACACATATCTTTTCTTTGTTTATGAGTTAACTTTTCAGTCAATTTATGGTATCTCTGAATGAATATAAATGTCTAATTTTAATGAATTAGAATGTTAATATTTTTCTTTTTTGGGTTTTGCTTTTTGCGTCCATTTTAGAAATCCTCCCCTTTTTTGAGAACTTAAAGGTACTATTTTAAATTTTCCAAATAAAGTTGTACCTTTCACATTTAAAGTTTTAATTTATTTGGCATTTCTTGTGTGTGTGGTATGGATTGAATTTTACTTTTCTCTGCAGGAATGATAAGCTCTCTAAGCACCACTTATTGATTAATCTCTCTTTTTCTCTCTAATCTATACAACTAGTTCTATCATACTTTAAGTTTCCATAATTTTTAGGTCTGTTTCCTATCTCTGTGGTAACACCATGCTATCTAACTATTATGAAGTTTTAAAATCAAGTCTTTCTATTTGAGAAAGCAAGTCTCCACCTTTTTCTCTTTTTCACAAACTTTTGGGATATTATTCATTCTTTGTTCTTTTATATACATTTTAGAATCAGCTTGGAGAGTTTCA
Organism: Indri indri; assembly: GCA_004363605.1. Classification (NCBI taxonomy): domain Eukaryota; kingdom Metazoa; phylum Chordata; class Mammalia; order Primates; family Indriidae; genus Indri; species Indri indri. Next base: position 21,403 of record RJWJ010008986.1, on the reverse strand, counting down.
TGAAAAGCTACATTGATCCTTTTTTTTTTAAGTTTTACTTTACATATATTTTAAATAAACTTTTAAATCTACGATAGTCTTAGGTTTATAGAAAAGTTGCATATATAGCCCAAAGAATTTCCATATACCCCACATCTTATTTCCCTTATTGCTAATATTTCATATTTTTATAACTAATGAATCAATATTGATACCAATACATTATTATGAAGTAAAGTCAATATTTTATTCAAATTTTGCTAGTTTCTTCCTAATATCCTTTTTTTGGTCTAGGATCTCATCCAGGATACCACATTACACTTAGTTGTCATGTCTTAGATGCCTCTGATCTGTGACAGTTTCTCTGACTTTTCTTTTTTTCTTTTTTTTTTTTTTTTTGAGACAGAGTCTCACTCTCTTGCCTGGGGCGAGTGCCATGGCGTCAGCCTAGCTCACAGCAACCTCAAACTCCTGGGCTCGAGCAATCCTACTGTCTCAGCCTCCTGAGTAGCTGGGACTACAGGCATGCACCACCATACCTGGCTAATTTTTTCTATACATATTTTTAGCTGTCCAATTCATTTCTTTCTATTTTGGGTAGAGACAGGGTCTCGCTCTTGCTCAGGCTGGTCTCGAACTCCTGAGCTCAGGACGATCCTCCCGCCTCGGCCTCCCAGAGTGCTAGGATTACAGGCGAGAGCCACCGTGCCCGGCCCCTCTCTGACTTTTCTTGTTTTGTGACTTGATAGTTTTGGAGAACACTGGTCAGGTATTTTGTGGAATATCAGTTTCATTTTTTCTGATGTTTTCCTCATGATTAGACTAGGGTTATTGATTTGGGGAGAAAGTCACAGAGAGGTAGTGCCATTCTCCACACATTATATCAAGAGTACAGTGCTACCAATATGACTTATCACTGATGATGTTAACCTTGACCATCTGGTTAAGGTACTGTTTACTATATTTTGCCACCGTAAAGTTACTTTTTTTTTCCTTTTCTATTCTCTTTGGAAGCAAGTCATTAAGCATAACTCACACTAAAGGGATGAAAAGTTATATTCTGCCTCCTTGAGGTAGGAGTTATCTACACAAATTACTTTGAATTCTTTGGCATAGGAAACTTGTCTCTTTCCCCCCATTTATCTATTTATTCAATTATATAGATATTTGTGGACAGTATGGACTCATGGATATTTATTTTATATACATTTATTTAAATTATTTATTTACTGTATTTAAGTAATTAATTACAGCCAATATATTTATATACATTGATATTTTTTCTGTAATGATATTAAATCTATAAAGTATTAGGGGGAAATTTGACAAGATATTGAATCTTTTTATCCATGAACATGGTATGCCTCTCTTCTTTTAAGTCTTTTTATTGTCTTTGAATGAAGTTTTTTCTCTCCCGTCCAGAGAATTACAATGAATTAGAATGATCTTCCAGAAAGATCTTGCACATATTTCTTAAATTAATTATCAGATTTTATTTTATTTTTGTTTTTATCTGTATCAGTCAGGGTTCACACAGAAGACAGGAATGATGTCTGTAATTTAAAAAGAGAACATATAACATATAGAATTATTAACTAGTAAAAGGCAATTAACTCTAAAAAGGGTAAAAGAGAACTCTAAATATAGAAATAGCAAATGCAAGCAGCAGTTACTACATCTAAGGCTTAGGTAAAACAGCCACAGGGAGAACACATGTGGAAAAGATTTCCTCCAAAGGCTGAGATTCAGATCTCACTGGAGAGAGTGTGTCTGTGGCTTACTGCATGGTAGAGAAATTCAAGGAGAAGCTACAGGCCTGAGCTGATAATCAGGCCATTAGGGTCCCAGTAGGCTGAGTCTGGTAAATAGCAATCTATCTACTGAGGTACGAGTGAAATTTGCTGGTGGATATGTAACCCTGCATAACACTGGCAAGGAAGTAGCTTCCTTGTGTACCAGCAAAACTCATCGAAAGGTGGGCACCACTGAGTCTTTGCCTGTCACTGAGAGTCACATTGTAGGAAAAGGAGGCGGCGCCAAAATCAGGAAGAGCTTTTTCTTCCATTATGCTTCGCAGTGTCCCACTAGTGCCCTCTACTGACGAATTCCGGCATTGTTCCAGCTGGCGAGGGAGAAATGTTTCCATGGTCCAGATCCAAAAATACAAAAGACAAAGAAGGGTAGATTTGGCACACTATCACACATAGTTTGTGTTTTTTTCTTTTATTAAATGGAATATTCTTGTTACTACTGGTACAAGGAATTAACATGAATTTTTGCCTATTCATATTACATTTAGCAACTTTGACAAACTCCTTTATTAATTCTGCACTTGGTCTCACCCAAAGGTCAAGAAGCAATCCTGATTAGTTCTAGTTTATCTATGCTTTCTGGATTTCTATGCTATTATAGCCCTTGTGAATAATGACCATTTGTTTTCCTCTTTATAATCCTTACACAGATTTTTTTTTCCTTTTTCTCGTCTTCTTGAGCTGAACAGAACTTACAGGACAATGTTAAATAGAAGTGGTATTAATGGCATTCTTGACATGTTCCTGAATTTGAAGGGAATGCTTGTAATGTTCTACTGTTGAGTATAATATTTTTCGTAGGGCATTTTTTGGGAAGATATACACTATAGGTTTAAGAATTTCCTCTCTGTTCCAAAATTTAGGAAATTCTAATCACTGAAGTGACTATTTATTTATTTTAATAGCTTCCCTGACACTGCACAGCTTTGGAGTAGGGTAGGGCCTGGCATAATTTTTTTTAAAAGGCATATTTTCAAGAAGACTTTTATTAAAATTATAGGAAGCCTTTATTTAATTTTAGGTTCTCTAAATTTATTTGTGTTTATTAGAAGCAGAATATAGTTAATAATATTTCACACTGAATAATATAGTTTATGAAAATTCCTCATATTTGCTGCCTATTTGAGCCATACAACAACCATTTGAGGCAGAAAGAGAAGGTGTGGTAAAAATTGCTATTTGCTTTCTAAAATTCCTTTTCCTGTTTTTCCATAATCCTGAAATTATTTAGCTGGAATACGTGGTCGAAGTAAAGATACATTTCTCTTCCCAGGGAGTATGTGTGTGCTACTTTGTTCTTGCCAATGGTATGTAAGATGAAGTGTCATGTAGCATTTCCACAGGAATCTTCTAAAAGATATTGATGTGTACTCCTTGACACTTTTCTTCACTCATCCATGTTACTGCTTGGAACATAGATAATACTATCGTGGGCCATTGAACGTGGAGGTTAGCAAATCCAACGTTGACAGAAGCCGGACAGACCCCACGAATGAGGACCATGCGTGCCCTGCCTGAAGAGGCCAGAGGCCACTCAGCTCCACAAATCGCTGCCTCGTGGGGATGAGGATCCAGTGCTGCCAAATGTTCCACTTTATCTAGAGAGACCACAAATACAAATTTTAATTTGAGAGCTCTCAATTTTTAAATGTTGAGGTTTTTAATGTTTTCTACAAAAAATGGGCTTTGTTTTTTAGAGTAGTGTTAGCTCTAGAGCAGTTTTTACCATTCTAGATTGTTGTCCAAATTGAATGTCGACTGAGACGCAGGCTGGGTTGGTTTGGAGAGATGATGGGGAGCTGGGTGAGGCCTGGGGCACTCTGTAGACCTGGGCCTGGAACCCAGAGGTCTTAGCTATGGAGAGCTATTTGGCCCGGGAGGCCCGCGGAGCTCCGCCATTTGCAGTCTGTTTACAAAGCAAATACTGGGATGGAGAGACCCTGAGTAAAGAGGAAGGGAAGAGTAAGAGGATAACTAAAAACATGGCCAGATTCAGAATTTTGCCTGGGACTGTCAATATTCATAAATATGAACAACACTGGGCATCTACTATGTGGTTGGTTAGAGGTCACAAAATGACACTGTGGCCTAAATTTGACAAGAATTCATTTTTCCCAAAATTAAAACAGTTGAATGCTGTATATTGAGTTGGCGACATAACCTAAGAAGGAAGGAATATTTCAAATGACTTTGTAACACAGCAATTTGTCTGTGGATTTGTAGTCTGATGTACTCTAAGAACAAAAAGAATTGTAAAGATATCTGTTTCCAACTAAATAGCTTCGGCCTTTGAAATGAATGTATTTGCTTCTCACTGGAACATAAGCAAACTCCCTCTCATGACCGTTCGCCTTCAGCTGCTCATCTCATTGCGAGGCTGAGCCCGCTCTGCCTTTAGTACAGACCTTCTGCTGTTTCATTGTACAGACATTTAACAAGCCCTACTATAGTTAAGAAAGGGTATTAGAAATGGAAGCAAAACACTTTTGAAAAAGCAACTGTAATTTCTGTCCTTACAGAATTTATGATTCTCATGTGAAGAATTATACAACATGAACGCCATGCAATGAGACAACTGTATAAAATGCACGATGCATGGACATTTGGATCAGTGGGAGGTTTTAGAGGTTTGTTAACAGGGATGTGACAAGATCATTTTGGTATATTTGAAATATCTTTGTGGCAATGGTGTAAAGTGATGAGTTCAAAGAGGCGGCCCAGCTTGGTGGGTGATTAAGGGAATGGGCTCCTGAACACCATTTCTCAGCTGTGTGACTGGGGCCTGTTAACTCTGCTGTGCCTGAAATCCTCCATCTGTAAAGGGGAGATCGTTTTATTACTCTTTTCACAGGGCTGTTTTGAGGATTAAGTAAGTTAATAAATATAAAGCACTTAGAATAGTCCCTGTCTCAGAGTAAACACTATATTATTAATATTATATGCTATATAATAGTAAATTATTATTATTGTTAATTTACTTTATGGCATAAAAATACTTCAGCTAATATAATTTTGAAGATGATAGTTTTGTTGTCATAATTCTGCTATATATAACATAAGAATTATGGGGGGGCATATATCTGTCTCATTTATGAAGAGGTATAGAACAGGGAGGATGTACAAAGAAAATAGTGCTGAGAATTAAATGAAACAAATGGAGATAATTATAAAAATGTATCTGGAGGGAATTCACATTAGGTTGAAAATTATGATGACTAATTTAATTGGAAATATTTTTATCAAATGTCCTGAATTAAAAGTCATAGCTAAATAAATGTACCTGTGATGAAATCTTGTCAGCTGGAAACACACAGAAATACAATAGTAAAACATATGTTTTTCTTTATTTTCAAAAACAGAGCTTTGAAATTCTTTATTTGTGCCAATATATCATTTGAGAATATTAAGATTGTCCTTTCCTTACATGAATAGAAGTCTGTTTCACCAAAAGAATTATGACTTCTTAGGTTTGTATTTGGGAGGGCACTTTCAGATGGCCAGATCTTGAAAACATGAGACACATCTTTCAGGAGATTAAATCTTGCCCTAATTAAATAGAGGTCACCACATGTTCAGCCAATCATAGCAAACACATGTGGCAAAATATTTGAGATAGAAAACATATTCCTGAGGGACCCTGTGGACTTCTTGGGGTCATAGAAGAGGCATTTTAGAGGAAAGCAAATGTTCTTTGGCTCTTACTGGATAATTGAAGCCTAATTATATTAAATAAATCAGTGGTTGGGTTGGTGATGGTGATGAAAACTGTTAGTGTCTTTGGCCTTACACTTACAGGGCGTTTTTCTTTTAGGGTAACAGCTCGGAGACATATATAATTAACTTCTTAAAAGACGATGAGAAATACATATAGCCACCTCTTCACTAAGGCAAGTGTAAAGGAAAAGGCCATTTCCCTTGTCTACACTTGGGTATTTTAGTCACATTTCCTGTTTCTCCTTTTTTCTGTTTATTTTTATATTTTATTTCATGAAGTACAGAGAAGATTAAGTTGGGATTTTATTAAATATTTGGAATATTCTCAAGCAAGAATCCCCTTATTCATGCATGGTTTCTCAGCTTAACAACCTGAATTTTAATGACTTATGAAAATTCAAGCTCCTGCCTCCTATTTCCTCCCTGATCTCTACAGTCATCTAGAGAATTTCAGCACATTGAGGAACATCTTGTACTTTAATACTGAAGAGGAAGATGATTTAAAAATTACACATGAGCTAGTACCATGTGATTTTTTTTTTTTTTTTTTTTTGCCAAACAAGATGCCTACAAGAGCTCATAGAGTGTGGTGTGATTTGTGGGTGCTGGGTCACGAAGAATGTTCATTCCTTTAATAGCATTCCTTGTTAAAATACATATACCACACAAAGCATGGGAAGAATTATTGACTAGCCCTGTATTTTGGATCAGTCTAAAGGAAAGTCGTCGTGAAAATAAGACCCTGAGAAGGGATCTGGTCAGGGCAGATGCCAGAAGTCGAGGTATGAAGGTGTTAAAAATATAAGCAGAATGTCGCAGTTTAATCAAGAGCCCAACTGATTTTCTATGTGTATGCTTTTCTACCTCCTCCCTGCTTCTTGTTGCCTACCTTTTCCATATTCTCCATTTGCATGACAAGTCACTTACTTTGTTAGCCTCCCCGCCACATATATTTACTCACCTGCTCCTGCAAGTGTGACTAGGTATCCTATTGTTGCTGCTAATCCGTGTTCACATCCTCAGTGGGCTGGGGTGATACAGGCCCATGCTAAGCATGGCCTGAGTATGGGAGCTGTCTTCTAGGTATTCATCAGTTCATCTTACGTCCTTTTAAGCCATGTGGACTCCGTGGCCCAGAAACCTGGGAAACAGACACCACTGCACTTACCGGCCTGATGATGATGATAGCGATGATACAGTAGCTGATAGCTAATGAGTACTTACTATGTGCTGGGTACTCTGCTAAGTACTTTAGATGTACTCATTTTTAAACCTCAAAACTGTTCTTAGGAGTTTAGGGACTATTATGATTCCCGTTTTACAATAAGGGAATTAAGACACATGGAGATTAGCACCGCACAAGAGGTGAGGGATAGGGGTGGGATTTGAGCCCCGCCTGTGTGGTTCTGGACCTCATGCTTTTAATTGGTTCCCTCTGTCTGACTTTTACTTACAAGTACTCAGCTTGAATAACAAGAATTTTAATTATCAAAGGTTGTTCTGTGCAACTTGACTGAAGACAGTCTGTTTCTGCCTTTTTTTCCCATCTGCCTTTCTTGAGGAGCCCTCAAGGTTGCTTGCAGACCACTGGGGTCCACTAATTAGTGTTGCTTTCAGTTGGCTTGAGCCACTCAAATGTTCTGTTGCTCTTGGGTATACCTGTGACCTGAGAAGTCTTTTCATGGAGTCCCTCTGGGAGTTGCTTGTGTATCTCCTCGTTAGGAATGGCTCACCCTACCCTAGAGTGAAAGGGTGTCAGGGATGAGAAACATGATGGCTCCCCATTGATTCACAGCCCCCTCTCCTCCTGAGCTCCTCCTGTCCTGCTTCTGCCTGGACATCTCCGACCCAGCTTCTTCACATAGGGCGACTCAGCTCTTTTGTCCTTTCAACCCTGCTCCAAAGTAGGTGGTTGTCTCGTCCCAGCGGCACTGTTTGACTGCCTTAAATTTTCTTTAAGTCACTCCCACGAAGTGCTGAGGCACTTCATACAAACCAAGAGCCCCCATACACAACAAACAATGCTTTCCAATAAATCATCATGGATTATCCATACTTACCATATGCTTTCTGCCCATGCAGACCTGTGGACCTGTTTCTATTTCTCTGTGTGTAGTGGTGGGTACTGGGTTTAGACTCAACGTCTCCGGTAGAGTAGGGCAGGACAGGAGTGGCCTTGGAATAGCTGAGGATAGCTCCCTTAGTTCTGGAAACTCATGTATTTTGAGGATTTTTTTACAAATTGGTGGTTCAACTCTGAGAGGTAGCAAACATTAGATCTAATGCTGACCAATTTTCCTGGGGTGATGTGTTCAGGCACATGGGTGTGTGAGTTAACTGTCTAAGTGAACTTATTGGTAGGGACTATATGAAGAGTGCATGCTCAGATCCAATATGGAAAGTGTGTTCACAATGCTGAAGATTTTTTCTCAGCATCATGGGAAAAGAGCCTTGTCCTGGCACCCATAGCAGTAGCTGTAACAGAGGATTCTGTCTTTACCACTGAGCTCTGCATGCAACATGTGTAAACAAGCCTTGTTGGCACCTAAACCATTTTTTTTCCCCAGCATCTTCCATCCTGAGGCTCATGCTGGATTGCCTTGTGTCTTCTGAAAAAGCAACTCCACTGCTGTCAAGTAGCATTGTTCTACCACAGCCAAAATTTACACACCTTCTCACCTACAGGGAAACTGGAAATTGAAAGAACTTCCATCAATAGGACCCTGGCCAGCTTGGCTGGGAGCCCCTCCACTGAGCCTACCACTGGGGTGTGGGTAGCCTACCATAAAGAGATTGGATAGAAAATTATGCTATTCTGCTGGCCATGGCTTTTATTAGGGTTGGGGGCTTTGCATGGCTTTCTAAACTTCAAGACATAATTTACCAAGGCTAATTTCTAATCTAAACTAGTGAACCTCTGCCATCATTGCACACATCAAGAGAGATCTGAGACAGACTGATCTGTTTTTTCCAGACTTGTTTAAGCATTTGGGGACTCTCTGGATGTAGGAGCCTAGAGGGTCATAGACTGGATTTCTAGGGAATCTGCTGCTGCCACAGGTACAGATTCAAGAACTTGTATTTTGGGAATAGATAAGGAGAAGCTGGGGTGAACAGACACCTCACATGCTGTATGTTAACGGCTACATGTATGCATGTGACAGTGTACATATTTATGCATATGTTTTGGGGAAGGAGGAAATGTACTTTGAGTCCAACTAAGTACTGTTTTCACTGTACAGGGGAGTGGTCAAAAATCACAGCTGAGTGTCCACTATGTAAGCAGCCGTTTGATTCTATTTTCCATTTTGTGAGGGCAGGTGATGACTTCAAGGAGTATGTCCTAAGGGCTTCATATCATGGTTCTGCTGTTTGATGACATTGCTCCCATACAACTGTGATGAGGGAATGAAATGTTTCTGTACCTAGTGGTGCCACAAACAGAACAGCAACTCCACCAGATGCTGGAGTTCTATTTGAAATGTTAGGCATTTCAACAAGAGGTAGAGATGTGGCAATTCCTGAGTTACTGAGAGAGTCTGCAATAGCAAGGCCAACTACTGCCCATGAAATATCTTTGCCAACAGTTGAAGAACAAGATATTATTAACTTTAGACGAGCTCTCCATCGAGCTGCAGCTTGAGTTAGAAGTATGGAAGAGGGTGGCTGCTATAGGGATATTTCAGCTGAATTTTTCCATAGAAATCCAGCTTCCCTATGCAGATTAGTGCCCTGGGTAAGACGGGTACTTAGAGTTCTTTTAGGAGCTCATGAATCTTCAGTGGATATTGTCCAGCACATCATCGTGACTAATGTTACTTGCTATGATTTGGAGAGCCAGGCATTTATGTCTGATTTAAAACCATTTTTATTTAATCTAACTGAGCATTTTGTACATGAATTGATCAGTTTTGTGCAATCTCCTTTTTGCATGGCAGTCTTTGACCAACGTACTGATTATGATTACCCTGCGCCTTCCAATGAAGAAGGCAGCCGTTCTGACTCTTCAGTAATAACAATATCTCCAGATGAGTCTGAGACCCAAGAGCTGGATATTGAGGTAGCCACTGTTAGTCAGGCACCATGGGATGATGAAACACCAGGGCCATCTTACACGAGCTCAGAGCAGGTACATGTTGCTATGTCTTCTCTTTTAAATGCTTCTGATGGTTCAGATGAAGAACTGGTCACAGGGGGAGCCGCGTCTCAGATACAAGGAGTACAAACCACTGAGGACTTAAATAATGACAGTGATTCTTCTTCAGATGATTGTGTCATTGTTGGGTTTGTTAAACCACTAGCTGAAAGGACCCCAGAACTTGTTAAATAAATTTTAGTGGTAGTCCCTGTGTGGAGAGTTGTAATATTTGTACCAGAGATTAGTCTATGCTATCAACAAGACCTAAAGAGACAAGTAAAGGTAAGAGAAGAAAAAAGTGTCAAGGAAACATTTGTAAGATATATAACAAAGGACTAGTAACAATAAAACATAAAGAATATCCATAAATAAAAAAGATACATTCATAATGTTAGTCACAACAGCATAGTTTGTGGTAGTAAAAATTGGAAACAACCTAAATATTTATCAATAGAAAACAGGTTTAATAAAACACAAAGAATGATATATTCATACTATATCAATTTGAGACAACAACCATTAACACTTCGTGAGTATCTTTCACCATTTCAATATTTATTGATTAAATCAATGAAACCCTGGAAATGGAAGCAGAAAACTATAGTTTTCCCTATATCACAAGATATTAAGTAAATTACAGCTTTTAAACAAAATCAGAAGTTTTTTAGTTTATTACTTGTTTAATAGTTGCTATAAGTCTTTGCAATGAGTATCATGAACCCAAGTTGGTTTGTAAGTGCCAGTTTGTCATAATAAGCAAACAAGGGACCTAAGAATATGGGCTTGACCACAAAGTAAGGTACAGAGGACATAGGAGTTTTCTTTAAGTTTTAGTGAGAAACAAATTTCCTCAGGAAGAGCCTTTACAAACAATAATTAATCCTCAAGAGAAAATTTTAAGAAATAAAATACAATCTCGAAAGCTCCATGTGGGCCGCGGGAGCCCGGCGAGGGTGGCTGGAGGCGGGTCCTCCTCTTCCCTGAGCTCCCGCAAACCGCCTGCTCCACGGAGCCGCCGCTCGCGCGTTCGCCAGCCGGAGCCAGCTAAGTGGCGACAGCCCCACTCCTCATCTCCCCAAGGCGGCTCGGGGCCCGCCAAGGCCGAAGCGCAGCTGGAGCTCGGGCGGGAGCCTGGGACGCCAAGACCTACTCACACGGCCCGAGCAGGGCCAGCTGGGGCCCAAGGCGGAGACGCACCTGAGTGACTGTGCAGAGCAAACTTTGCAGTCTCCGCCTCAGGCCTCGGAGAGGTGAGAGATTGTGACTGTGCCCTTCTCCCCTCCAAGGCCAGCGGCCGCCGGCCGCCACCCATCTCGTCGCAGGGAGACCCAGGGAGTGCGCGCCTGCTCGTGGTCCCCTCCCCGAAGCTTCTCTGCAGCACTCCCGGGGCGCGGGCCGGTCCGTCGCTCGGAGTTTGCCTGTAGTCCGACCTTTTCAACGTCTTGGTATCCGCCTGTCTCGGCCTCTGTGACTCCGTATCGCTCATCCTCCATGAATCTCTGTCTCCGTTTCCTGTGGAAACTGCATTTGGCTGGGTGTCTGTTCCTGGGTCTGGGACTCCTTCGCTTAATCTCCCCTCTCCTCCACCCCCAGTCGCACTGAGGACTGCCCCCTTTCTGGCTGCCGGACTAGTAGGTCCTACAGACGGGCCGCAGGATCCCTCTCCACGCCCCGCTACCTCCCTCAGCGAACCCTGACCTCAGCCCCGGGCCAGGGCGCCTTCATCGCTCAGGGTCTTGTGTAGGATTGGCCCTGTGGGCTTTCTCGCCAACCCGGTTCCTGCCCATCCTGTCAGGACTTTCTCTCCTGGCCTCTCTCCGGGACACAGAAACGAGTAGCTTCCATGTAGACTGGGCCCATTTCAGAATTCGGGGCGCGGAAGGGGAGATGGGCTCTGGACCCGGACAAAAACTGAGCGAATGGCTGGGCTGCTGCCCCGACAGCGCCGCGCAGTGGCCAAGGCTCGGCACGCAAGGCTGGAGTCCCAGTGGAGCTCCGCTGCCACCAGGCTGTGGGACCCTCATTAGGTAACTTCCCCTTCTGAACCTCAGTTTCCTGGTCTGCGTAGTAGTTGAGAGCGGGGATCCTAGAGTCAGGCTGCTGGGCTTCCAATCCTGGCCTCACTATTTACCAGCTCTGTAGCCTTGGGCAAATTTCTTAAACTCTTTGTGCCTCTGTTAAAATAAGATTAAAAACACGTACCCCACGACAAAAAAAAAAAAAAAAAGGTACATGTGGCACTCCCTGAGAGCAGTTAACACAACAGCCAACAAAACACTTCTGCTCTACAGCTCCCAATGATCAGATTACCAGCCCAGTACCACAAATTTCTATCCATCTGCTCCACCTCCTACTGTTCCTCACGTATCAAGAGGGTTGATCAGTAATGTTGACTGAAGGCACAATAAATTCATAACTCCTGAATAGGTGAAATGGAAACTTAAAAGATAAAAATAAAATCTGGTCTTTGTTCCAAAGAGCTTATAATCCGAGAAAGACCCCATGAACATATAGGGCAATGCTTATCTACATTTAAATCAGTTTAAAAAACAAAGAGTGGCTGTAATTCTGAAATCACTACTAATGACCCATCAATGATCTGTAACTGTCACTTTTCACATTGATGAAGAAGTCATTAAGTCCTCAAACCCAAGAGCAGCTGCCCTCCTTGACTGTGCCCACTCATCCCTTAAAAATAAGTCCCTGACTTATTATGGTTCGACTTAAAATTTTTCAACTTTATGATGGTGTGAAAGCAGTACGCATTCAGTAGGAATCATACTTCAAATACTGACACATTCTGTTTTTCACTTTCAGTACAGTATTCAGTAGGTTACATGAGACATTCAACACTTTATTATATAATAAAACAGGCTCTATGTTAGATGATTTTGCCCAACTGTAGGCTAATGTAAGTGTTCTGAGCATGTTTAAGGTAAACTAGGCTAAGCTTTTCTGTTTGTTAGTTTAAATGTATTGAATGCATTTCTGAATTCTGGTATTTTCGACTTATGTTGGGTTTATTGGAACATGACTTCATTATAAGTCAAGGAGCACCTGTACATAAAGCCATTTACTCATCATTTTGGAAGCAGTCATAAGCTATAGCTTCGGATGCCTATTTTTTGTCAGGTTCCCCTCTTACTAACACGTACAAAATTATGCCGAGCTCTTATTCTGTTGATTCTTCGATGCCCTAACTGCAAACAAAACATGCTCCTCCTATCAGTCTCATAGGAAACACAGCAACCTCCAACCTTATTTTGATGACCCATTTAGACTCTATTCTTTGGGAAATTGATTTTTACTCCACAAGTCAATCAGAGGAAACCTGCTAGTGGATTGTGTGTGGCCTTTCTGTCAGAGCAGGTTCTACAGTCACACATACCCCCCACCACCGTAATACAGCCAACTCACAACACTGTATCTTCATTCAGGACCGAACAGTAACAGAATGTACAATAAAAATGTGACATCCTTGGGGGTAGTGGTTAAAAGCAGGAAAAAAGTAAATACACGGGTCCAATCCATAAAAGCCTCAGAAAGGTGTGTCATAGTGAACTGGGCAGGGGATCAAGGCCAAACCCTTCTCTCACGGACACCATTCCCAGTCTCTGTGGACATATATAACCATATATATCAGTAAGTGCATCTCTGCCACCACCACCACCCCCGTGGTACCTCCAAATCTTTCCCTCCCATTCTTTCTGAGATCTATTCTAATCAGCCCTTGGATTCCCCAAAGATTCCCCCCAACGATCACTTTATCAAACATTTCCTTTCAAGATCACCAGTGAACCCAATGTTGTGAAGTCTAGTGGCCAACTCTCAGTCCTCATATACCTCTATAGCAGCACTGTGACATAGTCGATCCCACCTATCTTTTCAATACACTTTTGGTGGCTTCCAGGCCACCAGAATCATTTCTTTTCCTTCCTGTTCCATTGGCTACTCTTTCTCATTCTCCATGGCTGGCTCCTTCTCTTCTTCCCAATTTCTAAGAGCTGTGGCCCAAGGCTCTGTCTTTAGTTCTTTTCTCCTTTATATGTACACTCACTTCCGGGGTAATTTCTTACAGTCTTGTGTTTTTAAAGAATATTTATGTGCCCAAGAACCCTAATGTTTTTTACCTTCATCGAAAATTTCTTTCCTGAATTTCTGTTGTCTACTTGACATGTCTCCTTGGATGTTTAATACACATCACAAACTTAAAAAGTCCCTGACTGAATTCTTGTTGTTCCCCTCTAAATCTGTTTCTCTTACAGACTTTCCCATCTCTGCTCTGGTGATTTTATCCTATTTACTCAGGCCACAAACTCAGAGTCACTCTTAATTCTTTACTTTCTCTCCTTATCTAGATTTATTCTCTCAGCAATTCCTGCTAGTTCAACCTTCAAAATTTATTCAGGATTGGACGATTTCTTACCATTTTCATTGTTTCCACCTTGTTCTAAAAACCACCATAAATCCTAACCTAGACTGTTGCTGTAGTCTTCTAATTGGCCTCACTGATGTTCTTCTTGCCCCAAAATTATCCCCAGAGTGATCTTTTCTGACCTAAGTTGATTCATGGTATCTTAAGGCAAATAATACAATCTTGCTGAACGGTATATCAATCATATGACAACAATGAATTTAATGATGACAACTTTTATTGGGTTGATCTAAGGGGTCAATGAGATGATAGATAAAAACCACTATAACACTTAGCGCACAGTATGCACTTAATTATAGTAGCATGTGCACAACAGTAATTTTTATGTCATTTCTGACATCTGTTATCTCCATGAATTAGAAGCTACTAATTATTTTCCAAGTTCTGGAGACTGCTACTGCCTGAAAGTTTGTCACCACCAAATTCCTAGGTTGAAATCCTAACCCCCAAGGTGATGGTTTTAGGAGATCGGACCTTCGGGAGGGTAAAGCCATCATGACTGGGATTAGTGTCCTTATCAAAGAGACTTCAGAGTGCCAGCTCTTCCCTTCTGCCATATGAGGACATGGTAAGAAGGTACCTGCTTTGAACCAGGAAATGGGTCTTCGCCAAATACCAAATCTGCCAGTGCCTTGATCTTGGACTTCCCAGCCTTCAAAACTGTCAGAAATAAATTTCTGTTGTTTATAAGCTATTCAATTTACAGTATTTTTTTTATAATAGCTAAAACAAACTAAGACAGAGAATATGATTCAAAGTTCTCTAAATTTACAACCATGAAGTTACTGTTTGAAGGAACCCTAGACCTTCATGGATGCCATGAGCAGCTTACAAGCTGATTTGATAGGCCGCAAGAATTGCTAACGGGCCACCTAGAGATAGGCGTGCCTCCTGCACTGGTTTTCTTTCTAGCTGCAGTGTAGTATTACTGCACGATTATGGGGCATTGTGTACATTTAAAAATTTACTTGAAAAGTAATCCACGGTTTAAATATTATACCGGCGTCTAATGCCTAAAGAATTAACATTTCACCCCGCATTTGTTCCCACATAACGTAGCTAGACATCTGTATGTTCCTCTTTGGCGCACACAAGAATACCACCCACTATTTTATGTAACAGTGACAGAGGATTGTGGAAATCCTTGTTAATTAAGTCATTCTTCAAGAAACCTATGCTCCTTGAGAACGCAATAGCTTGGTGATTTAAATGATGCTTCTAAGAAGAAACACATGGCACGCATTACCTGCGGTAACCTACCAGCCAATCAATTCTGTGCTTCGAGTGCACCACATTCAGTTCTAGAATGTTTGCTGCGCTCACACTTTACGACTGGCTAGCAGAGGCTGGCAACAGGTCTCTTTAGGCTGATGTTGTTTCTCTACACATTTCGTGTATTACTTGAGGGTTTGAACCTAGATTTTGAGGAGAGGCAAGAAGAAAAAGAAAAATCGTACCTGCTTGGGGGTCGAAGCATCTGTTGGGGGCTTCGCCCTCTTGTGAGGAGGGTGAAGCACCCCCACCTCCTCCCGCTTCTGAGGGTAGGCGGAGAAGTCACCAGGTACGCAGAGAAGTCTCCAAGTACATGGAGAAGTTGCCAGGTCCGCCTTCGCGGATCCGGTCCACACTGACTTAGCTTTTTGGACTGTCCGGAGCTTGCCATAAGCGCCCCAGCACCGGCAACTTCGGAGGTAAGCCGCTAAGGAATTTAAAATGGACCACTCTTCACACAGAGCTGGCACTAGCACATCCGAGCAGACAGTAGCAGCTGATGCAGCTATAGATGCTCGCTGTCCTATATGCTTGGATACATTGGATAATGTAGCTTACTTAAATAGCTGCTTCCATAAGTACTGTTTTCACTGTATACAGGTGTGGTCAAAAATCACAGCTGAGTGTCCACTATGTAAGCAGCCCTTTCATTCTATTATCCACTCTGTGAGGGCAGATGATGACTTCAAGGAGTATGTAGTAGGGGCTTCATACCATGGTTCTGCTGTTCGACAACATGGCTCCCATACAACCGTGACAATGGAAGGAAATGTTTCTGTACCTAGGGGTGCCGCGAACAGAAGAACAACAACTCCACCAGATACTGGAGCTCTATTTGAAATGTTAGGCACTTCAACAAGACGAAGACACGTGGCAATTCCTGAGTTACTGAGTCAGTCTGCTATAGCGAGGCCAACTACTGCCCAGGAAATATCTTTGCCGACAGCTAAAGAACAAGATATTATTAACTTTAGACGAGATCTCTATCATGCTGGTGCTCGAGTTAGAAGTATGCAAGAGGGTGGCCACCACAGGGACAGTTCAGCTGAACTTTTTCGTAGAAACCCAGCTTCGCAGGACAGACTAGTTCCATGGGTACAACGGGAACTTAAGAGTTCTTTTAGGAACTCGTGACTCTTCAGTGGGTATCATCCAGCACATCACCATGACTAATGTTACTCGCTATCATTTGGAGAGCCACGAGTTTGTGTCTCATTTAAGACCATTTTTACTTAATCTGACTGAGCATTTTGTACATGAATTGATCACTTTTGTGCAATCTCCTTTTGACATGGCAGAGTTTGACCAACGTGCTGATTATGATTACCCTTCGTCTTCCAATGAGGAAGACAGCTGTTCTGACTATTCGGTCATAACAATGTCTTCAGATGAGTCTGAGACCCAAGAGCTAGATACAGATGTAGCTACTATTAGTCAAGCACCATGGGATGATGAAAAACCGGGACCATCTTACGCTAGCTCAGAGCAGGTACATGTTGCTATGTCTTCCCTTTCAAATGCCTCTGATGGTGCAGATGAAGAACTGGTCACAGGGGGAGAGGTGTCTCAGATACAAGGAGTACAAACCACTGAGGACTTAAATAATGACAGTGATTCTTCTTCAGATGATTGTGTCATCATTGGGTTTGTTAAACCACAAGCTGAGAGGATCCCAGAACTTGTTGAACTGTCTTCCGATTCTGAGGAGGTAAGTACTCAGGAGGAAATGGAGACAGCAGAGACTCGGGAACAAGACCAACCTTCCAGTTCTGGTGATAGTCATCTCGGCAGATATTCATCTCCGCTCTCTCTCCGTGCAACCTATGAGGAAATAAATGAAGGTCATCCTGATTCATCAAATGAGGAAGAGGAACCATGTACATTGTCATCAACCAGAGTCTTGAGCTCACCTTTGGGCAGAGACAGAGTATATTCTCCAAATGGGCATAGTTATCGGAAAAGGGGAAGATCACCAAGTTCACATTCCAAGTCCCAGAGTACAAGTGACTCTGATAACAATCCTACAAAGCATCCTGGGAAGAAAAGAATGAAAACCAAAAGATTCAGAAGTAGGCAA
This sequence comes from Indri indri, assembly GCA_004363605.1. Taxonomy (NCBI): domain Eukaryota; kingdom Metazoa; phylum Chordata; class Mammalia; order Primates; family Indriidae; genus Indri; species Indri indri. The sequence goes on along the minus strand of RJWJ010008986.1, from coordinate 3,977 downwards.
AGTAGCCCTAGAGGGAGAAGAGACAAAAAGAGATCCACAACTAGAGATACCAATTTGTCCAGTAGCAGCCAAACTCTATGTCTAAGTAGTGAAAGCACAAACAGATCACGAGGTCATAGTAGTGACTGCGGTAGAAGAAGGTCACGGAGCAGAAGTGGAGATCGTTATCATTTCAGAAATGATGATGGAAGCAGATATACGTGGGACAGGGATGACTATGAATCATCTTACAGGAGGAGCACTCTGTCCAGTGTTCATTATTCCAGCCAATCTTCAAGTCCAGAATCTGGAATTCAGTCCTTTTCTGTAAGAAAAAATACCAGGGAGAAAACCAATCCCAGACAAAGAAAATATGACTACGATGAAAGGCATACATCAAGGAGCCTGTCTAGTAACAGGTCAACAACTTCGTCTACATGGCCCGGGCAGCTGAAAAATGAAAAATCTGGAGGGAAACGAAAATACAAAGCACGGCATTTGGAGGGTACTAATGAAGTGGCTCAAGCATGTCATGAATTTTCTTCTCCTGCAAAGGAGAGGCATTACCAAAAATCTTCCTCAGAACTGGATGAAAACTACAAAAATGAGAGTGACAGCTTTTCAGACAGCCTATCATCAGATGCAGAGACGAAATGCAAGAGGAGAAAAAGGGCCCGGAGCCCGAGTGTAGACAGAGTTTATGAAGGTCAAGCTACTAATACAACCACACATCATGAAAAGAAACAGAAGAAACACCATGGAGACAGTACTTCGCAGTCCCTTGTTGTGATTGTCATCAACAGTGACAGTGACAAGGATTCTAAAGTAAAAGCAGATGCACAATATGACACTAATGGGGCTCAAGACCCTCTAGGAGATGAGTTCTAAGGTCCTTCCTCGGAACCATTTGAAACTGAAGATGGAGTTACAAGAAAGATGAAGTTGGTGTCTTGGACAAGGAGTATGATATTACCACACTTACTAACAACTTTGAATAATGCCAGCAAAACCCTACAGTAATATTCCACCCCCAGCAACTTCAGGCAAACAAACTATTGATGTAAGAAAAGAGAGCACATCTGCCTCTGATTTGGAGACCAGCTCAGTAGTTTGCATGGGTCCGGATTGAGCCATCAAGGCAACCGCCATCTCCACGAACATGATTAATGTCAGTGTCACTTAGCAGAGACAGATAATGTCTTCAAACTCATGAAGTTTGCCAAAGCAACTCATTGAGAATTCTGGTGGTATGAAAAGGAAAGAAAGGAACAACATCATCTACTACAGTCTATTTACAGATCACCTTTGATGAAAACTCTTTTCCCCCTTATAATATTTTAAGTGATTTTTTTGTATGTTAATTTGTTAAATTCGTTATTTGTTCAAAAAGTATTTATGTCCCACTCTCACAGATATGCATTTTTAAATGCAGAAAATGATACTGCTAGTAGTTTATTTAAAACTTAGGATCCTTTTTAAATAAAACTAAATTTTACAAGTTATTTCGTATCAAATTTTGTTCTTTGAGAGTTGTTCTGGAAATGTGTTATAAGCTAGGACAATCCCTTTGGACAGTCTTTATTTTTCATCTTAAAAATTTGTATGATTCAAAACCATTTCTTCAGCTTAAACTGAGGCATTTTAATCTGTACAGTTCATCTTGACTTCTGTCAAAAGAAAAATGGACTATTTCCTTGATATACTTGTTAATCTGGACTGCCAGGAAAACAAACGTGTATTTGACCAAAGAAAAACAGTAACACTTTAAAACAAGAATCACAAAATACAAAAAAAAAAAAAAATTGCCAAGGGAAACTATTTTCTATCTCAGGAATACATTAGAACATGGTAAGGCTTTCCACCAGGAAAATTAAGAGAAATGTCAAACCTAACAGGGAAAAGAATTATTGGATCATCACGGCTTGCTCTGCCCTGCTGCTTTCAGCGTAGCCAACCCCCTCATGCAACACTAACAATTCACCTAGGACTAGGTCCTAAACTCAGCCCACAATCCTCTGTTGTCATGTCCATGACTCTTTCTTCACCTCCATCTCCTTCTCCACACCATGTCCCTAACTTGTTTTTGTGACTTGTCAATTCCTCTTCTCCAACGCCTCTAATGATTTTCACTATGTCATGCCGCCTTATATCCAGCAAACTCACAGCTCTGGGTATAACAAGGTTCTCCCTATCCTCAGCTCTGCCACATGCCAGTCTAATCCCGAGTCCTACTAGCCGTCAGAGACCCCTTTGAGTTCTTAAAACCAAATACTAGCAAGACAGTGACTGCAATTTGATTTGAGCTCTTCCCCAGAAGAGGCGTGCCTTACTATTTTATATGCGTAACAATAACAACAACAGCTAATGCTTCTTTAGCACTTACTACGTCTGAGGAACTGCTTTTAGTGCTTTACATATACGAACTCATTTAACACGTATAAGCAATTTATGAAGATGGAAAATTGAGGTCCAAACAGGTTAAGCAACTTCTCTGAGGTCACGTCCATAGTAAGTGACGGTTCTGGAATTAGAACCTTGACAGTCTCCTCCAGCATTTGTGCTCTTAACCACTGTACCTTGACATACACAACCTCATAGAAATATGGCAGGTGTATAGGAAAATACATCACTTCATAACTACAGTCCTTGTTCTTATATACCAGGAAAAGTAGATAATGGCACTCAAGTGATGAATTTAGGATTGGAATTGACTAGAACGCGTGCGTAAAACTGAACAATCACATTTCACAGTTGGGAAACGGAAAAACAGAAGCCAGACATTTATGAAGCTGATGAGTAATAGTAACACCAATATCAGTAAACACTTAGACAATTCCAGACAAATTTAAATGGCATGAAAGTTCGTCGTGGTGCACAGGGCATGTGGTAGCATGTAGTTCCAAGCATGACAGACATCTGTAGTGTAACTGTTAAAACATTCGAATTGAATTGAGATAAAGACAGTGAGTAAATCCACACTGTACAGTAAGGCACTGGCACCAGCCATGGTGGGGCTCAAAAGCAATGCACCAACAAGGCCTTGCTGTTCCCTAGAGTGTGTGCCCATGCTGGTGTCCAATGTTTGCTGGGCAGCAAATTCTGGCTCAGTGTTTCTAGAAGATTCTCATCAATCAAAAAACGTTATAAAAACCTGGGTAATACTAGGAAAGAATACAAGCAAGCCCTTGGTAGAGCACTACTCTCCAAACGGGATTACATTACAAACTATTAATACTATAAATGGAACCATCACCATACCAGTGCTTTCCTTCAATGTATTTAATCCCACAACAAACATACAAGGGAGATTTGGTCATCCCTGTTACATGTGAGGAAATGCAGGCTCCTAAGGGACTAACTCAGCCAAGACTTCACAGCTAGTAGTATTAAACTTGGATTCTAATCCAGTTTTTTATGACCCCAAAGCTTACGCTCTTAACCAGAAAGCCACTGAGAAATAAAGAACAGTTGATATTGAGTGCAATTCTTTTGCCTTATATGCCTAGAATGCTGAGTGTGGACTGGTAGGATATCGGGAAACCTGTGGGGGCATAGCAATTGTCCAGGTCTTCTTGCAGGCTCTTCCTTTACAAACCCCACATGGTACATTCACAGAAACATTTGAAAGCCCCTCATAAGTGTGTATCGTGAGGAAAACAGCTGTGCCAGAGGGGCCTAACCCATTCCTGTCTCCACTAAGGAACACAAGCCTTGATCATAAATCATAAGGGAAAATCTGTATGATATTGGGTTAGGGAAAGAGTTTTGGAAATAGCAAAAATATGACCCACAAATAAAAAGAAATGATAAATTTGAACTTTTTGAAAATTAAACACTTTTTCGACATGAAAGATCCTATTAAAAGAATGAAGTAGGCCGGGCGCGGTGGCTCACGCCTGTAATCCTAGCACTCTGGGAGGCCGAGGCGGGCGGATCGTTCTGAGCTCAGGAGTTCGAGACCAGCCTGAGCAAGAGCGAGACCCCGTCTCTACCAAAAA